>CM050204.1:31031041-31048541 GCA_027475355.1 Coilia nasus
CTGCTTATCCAGCAGAAGATGAATGTTGCGGTGCTTGCTTGTGGCTCTGTTTTGTTTGGTGAGGATGGGCTCTGGGGGAGGTTATGGCAGGGCGTTGTGACAGGACTCCCATTCCACTGCAGAACTCTGTGCTGTCCTGTGGGTCCTCGCAGCTATGTGTGTGGGCTTGGGTGATGCGATGGTGGGGCGTGGGGGGGGGTGGTTTGCCATTGAGGAGAGCCGAGGGGAGTTTGGATTACTGGTGCACAACTGTTGGCTCTGTAACTTTAGCTGAGTGGATTCCCTCTGCCTGCATCTTCAGGGCCCGCCATCTCTCCCCCTCTCCCTCTCTTCCTCCCTTCCTCTTGTCCCCCTCTTCCTCCTCTCCTCCTCTTCCTTCTCCTCCTCTCCAGTGTGTGCATTTAATCAATAAGACAGGGGGAATAGCTCCTGAGTGTTGTGTTTTGGTTACTGCGTGGAAACTCTAGTCCAGGCACTTATGTGTACACATATTTGTGTGTGTGTGTGTGTGTGTGTGTGTGTGTGTGTGTGTGTGTGTGTGTGTGTGTGTGTGTGTGTGTGTGTGTGTGTGTGTGTGTTCTGGGTGGGTGGGTTGTTTTGGGTGGGAGGGTTTTTTTCAAGGAAACATGGTATATTGTAATTATTTTTAGTTATCTACTGCTACTACTACTACTACTATATACATAAGTACAACAAACAGTTTCACTTAATTCAGTTAGCTAACAACAACTCAAGCACATAAGTACAGTCTTGGAATTGCTCAGTGCTTTAAAGGGTGGACAAAAATATATACATACCCCAAATATAACTAATATATCCATAACCCAAATATAACTAATATATACATAACCCAAATATAACTAGTATATACATAACCCAAATATAACTAATAGTTCCCACTGTATTAGCACATAAGTACAGCCTTGGAACGGCTCAGTGCTTTAACGCACGGACAGAAATAAGTCCCGTCTAGCTCTAGACTGAGTGCCAGGCCTTGAGAGGGACTGTTTGATTACACATCCCAAAGACTAATAGACTGCCTTACCATATTAATGCCGATACATCATTTTCATCTTTTCATACCATGCACTTTACTTCAACTTCTCTGTTGCTTTTTTAAAAAATATTGTTACTCTTGTGTAGTTAATAAGCTTTTATTCACGTTCATCAGTGGCGTCGCGTCAAGAAGTTGAGCTGAGCTGAACTTCTTGACGCGATGCCAAGGCGGTCAACCAATCAAATACGGGCATAGGGGCGCAGCGGGAGAAACCTCCGTTGGCTCTCTGTTTACATCGATAATTAAATACGCACACCGGAAGCGTCCAATTCAGCACAGGCAGAACGTTTTGCAGCGCGGCTTTGACACTACAGTGTGAAACCACCGTTACACTGGTGGCAAACACTGGTTAAAACACTGGGTGGTTCACTGGGTGGTGATGCTGTGGTTAAAACACTGGGTGGTGATGCTGTGATTAAAACACTTGGTGGTTTAAACACTGGGTGGTGATGCTGTGGTTTAAACACTTGGTGGTTTAAACACTGGGTGGTTAAAACACTGGGTGGTGATGCTGTGGTTAAAACACTTGGTGGTGATGCTGTGGTTTAAACACTGGGTGGTTAAAACACTGGGTGGTTAAAACACTGGGTGGTGATGCTGTGGTTAAAACACTTGGTGGTTAAAACACTGGGTGGTTAAAACACTGGGTGATTAAAACACTGGGTGGTTAAAACACTGGGTGGTCATACTGTGATTCCAACATCCAAGGCCATGCTGCTGATAGGGTCTTATCTATTCACACTCTCACTGACACGTTCTGGAGTGGTCCGATCCTTATCACAGACACTATTGGCTGCCTGACTCTTACACTATGTGGATGTCTGGTCGTTTTTTTAGGTACCTGTAAAAAGCATTGTTTTGTTTAGTTTTTTTCTTCTCCTTGTCCAGACCTTGAGGTAGCAGTTTCTGTAGGACTATAACAGCCACGGGCCAATAGCTTGAGCATTGTGATGCATCCTTTTGTGTCTATTTGTATCCATTTATGTTCTGGTGAGGAGTATGGTCAATAGAGAGATCCGTTAATGGCACAAATGTCAATGTGTGAAGGTTTTCAATGGATAACCTCTATTATCTAAAGGATGAGGAAGGAACGGATGTAGGACGATAAGAGAGATTGAGGGGTGTGTGTGTGTGTGTGTGTGTGTGTGTGTGTGTGTGTGTGTGTGTGTGTGTGTGTGTGTGTGTGTGTGTGTGTGTGTGTCTGTGGGGGTGGTGGTGGTAATGGCGTGAAATGGGATGGCTCCAGCCCCCACCTCCCTCGTCTGCCTCAACCCATTCCCCACCCCACCCCACCACCCTACCACCACTCTAAACTCTGATGTATCTTTTGGCGCCAGCCCAGCACTCAAGGTGTGCCAGCGTGTTTTCCATCTTCAGATTAAAAAGCAAAGTTGGTCTGTTGGTTGGTTACACTTTTCTGGTGTGCGGCCAAGCGTTAGCCCCCCTGCTCCTCTGGACGTGTCTGGGGGACGTGGGCATTGTGGGGGTGGAGTAGTCTATTACATTTGCATCCCAGAGCCATGCGTAACTGTCTGGGCGCATTATGCGGGCTAGTTCCTGAGTGCCGGCCAGAGATGCCTTGAGATATGGCCGCTGTAGTTAATGGCACATTTGCTTGTGTCAGCCTCGTTCATTCTCTACTTTTACGGCCATTCCTCTGCTAGGAGAACACCAGCAGCATTCTGCAGGACGTTCGTTAGTCATGAGATGGTGTGGTGTGTTCAGACTGTGTGTGTGTGTGTTTGAGACTGTTGGTGTGGCATTGACCCACCTGGGTCCCAGTGGTTTGGGTTTGTTGTAAAAACACATCCACACAAACACACACACACACACACACACACACACACACATCCACTCAGTGTTCTCAAAAGTCATATGCGAGGCAGGAAAAAAAATAGCTGTTTATTAACGACGTGCAATATTAATATTTGTCCTAAGCATTCAGACCGAACGCTTAATTTGGCTTTTGTCTCTGATTGTTATTCTGGAGTGCTGTCGAGTGCTGGAATTAGACTGTCCCCGCATGTCCTCAGCTTCTGCCCATTGTCATTCATGTCTCATTAGCGGAATTGCATTTCGCTCAAGCCCCGATCCCTCACAAATGCTGGATGTAATTTAGCGGCGGCTCGCAGCCGTCGCGCCGCGTGAGTTACACGGAACGCGGCAGGCTCCGGCGGGATAACAGCCCTTCATTAGATTCCCTCCCGCCCCTCCTCCGAACCCCACAGCTTCCCTGCCTCTTCTCGTCTCATATTTCCCATAATTCTCATTGCCGGGCGTCAATAAACGGGCCCCTGGCTGGGCTGCTTAGCTCATTCGGGAGGCGTTTCGCAGCACGCAGGCCCTGCCATCTTCATCTTCAGAGTGCCTTTCAAATTCTCATTGAATTTAGGCTCCGGCATTCTGTGAAGGCTTAATTCACTCACTAATACTACAGCCCTGATGGGATTTTGTGGTTTTAATATTCTCCTTCACCCTCTCCATTCCTCATTCTCAATTTGGCCTCCATCAAACCTTTCTTGATAAGCAGAACTGCTTTTTTTTTTTCTTTTAACAAAATCCATTAAGTCATCTATTTTGCATGACAGGATTAGAACCTACAGTACAACAGCGGAGTACATGATGTCATTACGTGCAGTTCTCTGTCCCTTCTGTTCTTAGTATTTCCATCATAAAGGAACAGCCTGGCAAAGATTAACAGTATTGGATTACAAGGGTACAAGTAGTGCACAGCAATAAAAAGAAGAAAGAGACATGTTCACATGGGTCTGCTCCATGCTCTGTTATGTTCAGACTGCAGTCTGCTCCATGCTCTGCTATGTCTCTTGCTTGAACAGGACCAGCCATACATTTTAACTTTCTCATGTTACCCCTCTGACGTCTCAGGTCAGGCCCCTCTCTCCCTCTCATTTCATCTCTGTTTATAATAAATTACAAACAGTCCAACCCAGGCAGACTCCCATTAAGCTAACGAGGTGAGCAGTAGACACACCACCTCACCCCCACCCTCATCATCACTCTCATCATCATCATTATCACCACGAGTGACTAGTGCATTGATGAACTCTCTCAAGTCTTGACTCATGAAAGCTACTGTGGGAGGGAGAGGTTAGCGGGAGTTGTTGATCAGTCCGTTACTATGGTAAACCTGGTAATGTGCTAGGAGGTGTTAAGAGGTGATTTGTTGTGCTTGTGGAGTTTGTGGAGTGGCGACCAGGAGCTGCACCTCCCTTTTGCTGCCTCATTGATTTAAGGCCTCTCTTCCTCCCTCCCTCTCCATCGAAGGACACGTAGACAGTAATTACAGCACATTCAGAACATTCCTTTGGCCAAGGTGAACCGAGTAATGACACTATGGGCGGACTTTATGGGCCGCAAAATGACTTGGACTAAATGCTTTGACGCTCCTTCTATGGGATGGTTGTTGATGATCGTGTCAGCATGCTGACGCTCAATTCAGCAACAACCTTCTGGAGTGTTCTCTGGAAGAACGTCAGAACTACCTCACCAAGCCACCAGACAGCTGTAGTTCCTCACAATTGGGTTTTATTTAAACATGTTTTGTATAAGTATAGAACGCCAAGCAGGGTTGTGTCCTCAAGTGAAGGACAAAGTAAAAAGCAAAGGACTATAAGTAAAGTCATAGTCTCCAGAGAGAATCGCTGTATACCACTGCCTTTGTCTGTGCTTTAAGTTTGAAAGAGATCAAAGTAGAACTCGCCAGAATGCTCCTCCAAATCAATACCTTATTCACTGAGCTCTGCAATTTAACTGACTTTGAATCATGGTTTGACCTCGAGTTTTTGAAGACTATTTAATTATTATTCAAGCCTGGATGAGTATTTAAAGTTCAAAGTTTCTTTTTTTCCTTTAAACATTCTTTTAAAAGTATCCTAGTTTTAGTAGTAACCTCTAATTCAAGGTCTAATTTGTTATTTTTAGTTCACTGTGGTGAATGTAGAGTTTGTAAGAGAGTCAGTTCTGTGACAAAACAATTTTACTTACCTTTGTTTCTCATTTTAAGTAACTTGTACTGTCAACATTGCACATAGTTACTCTTGTGTGTAGAGTATAGTATATTTCTCATTCACCATAAAATCTCACCTTCAGTGTCTGAAAAGTTAGTTTGATAAGAGCGTAAGCTTTTAGATTTAGCTTAAAACCAGTGCCCATGTTTATTTCCATATCTGTGTGCTTATGTGAGATATTGGATTATATCAAGCCTTGTGTAGCAAGGCACTGTCACCTCTCAAATCATTTGCACTCAATAGAGGAGAGAGCACTATGAATTTTAATGGCAGGTTATCACACAACCCAAGGCAGGCCACTTTAGCAATTTAAGCTTGCTGCTAATGTCCTTACAATACACCCATTTGCTGAATCATATGAATCTGTCTGTCTGGGCATGATGGTGCCATCATGCCATCCATTTGATCGTAATGACAGCCCCAAAAGGATATCTCCACTATTTCAGAGATGATTGGTTCGCCCTGTCATCATAAAAAAATAACGCTCCCGTCGATGCCCCTCTGTGCGCGAGATGCACTGGACGAGGTGAGTAATAGACGCCATCACTGAGGCCTTTATTCTTCCACCCTGTTTAATACCCCGGCGCTCACTCGCTCGCTCTTTCTGTGTGGCTCAGGGAGTGCCTGGAGGTGTGGGTGCTGGTAGTCAGGGAGTCCAGATGGAGGGGTGGGTGTGGACAGTCAGGGAGGGAAGATGGAGGGGTGGGGGTAGTTAAGAAGGATGGAGGGGTGTGGACCGTCAGGGAGGATGGAGGGGTGGGTGTGAGTAGCCAGGGAGGCAGGATGGAGGGGTGGGGGTAGTTAAGGAGGATGGAGGGGTGGGTGCGAACAGCCAGAGGGGATGGAGGGGTGGAGGTAGTCAGGGAGGACGGTTGGAGGGGTGGGTGTGGACCGTCAGGGAGGGAGGATGGAGGGGTGGGGGTAGTTAAGAAGGATGGAGGGGTGGGTGTGAGTAGCCAGGGAGGCAGGATGGAGGGGTGGGGGTAGTTAAGGAGGATGGAGGGGTGGGTGTGGACAGACAGAGGGGATGGAGGGGTGGGTGTGGACAGTCAGGGAGGGAGCATGGAGGGGTGGGTGTAGTTAAGAAGGATGGAGGGGTGGGTGTGGACAGTCAGGGAGGGAGGATGGAGGTGTGGGGGTAGTTAAGAAGGATGGAGGGGTGGGTGTGGACAGTCAGGGAGGGAGAGCTCAGAAGAAGGGTTGTAAAAGAAAGAGGGAGACAGATTGCCCTTTTGGAGAAGCACAGCAATTTGCACATGAACATGTCCTACCTACACCCCCCCCTGCCCTCCATCCCCACCTCCACCTCCATCCCCACCTCCATCCCCACCTCCATCCCCCCATCCCCACCTCCATCCCCATCCCCAGACATGCTCCAGGCCTTTTAATGGAGGCACTTGGCACCTGTGCCAAAACCCTGCTTAAGTGTAGCTCATGAGCATGAGTGGAGCTAAGTGAGGGCTTTTAATTGTCATGCTGAGAGCATCACTGAGGCAGGGGGACAGGGGGGACAGGGGGACAGGGGCTGCTGTTCATCCTTTTTACACTGCTGGGTCACAGCTGATCTACTGCAGGGCCAGAGAAACCAGGGGCCCAGCACAAAATGCATGAGACTTTATGTGTGTGTGTGTGTGTGTGTGTGTGTGTGTGTGTCTGCACTTTGACATGTATGTGTGTATCTGCGTATATGTGTAAGCATGTGCATATACATGTGTATGTCCTGTGTGTGTGTGTCAGTGTCCACATGTGTGTGTGTGTGTGTGTGTGTGTGTGTGTGTGTGTGTGTGTGCGCATCCAGGTATGTGTGCATGTGTGTGAGTGTGTGTGTGTGTGTGTGCGTGTGTGTGTGCATGTTTGTGTGTGTGTGTGCATGTGAGTGTGCATGTTTGTGCATGTATGAGTGTGTGTGTGTGTGTGCATGAGTGTGTGTATGTGTGTGTGTGTGTTTGAGAGAGGGGGCGAATCCTATGATGTTATTCTCCAGTGGTTTGACTGTGTATAAAGCATGTCAGGCTGAGCCTGCCACTGTGTGTTTACATAGTGCAGGAGAAACACACACCAGCCCCCCTCCAGCCTCCGAAACACACACCAGCCCCCCTCCAGCCTCCGCGTCACCTGGGAGAAGAAGAGTTCTCTCCATCTATGTCCTCGTCTCTCCAGCCCCCAGCACGACACACGTCCCCTCACACACTCCACACCCGCACCCTCACACACTCCACACCCGCACCCCCACACACTGCACCCTCGTCCCCTCATCCACACCCCCCCTCTTCCACGCCACACCCGCCCTCTCACACACTGCACACCCCGTCCCCTCATCCACCCCCTACCCCCACACACTCCATTCTTCAGGCATAGCCACAATGCCTGACACTTTGTTTCAAAGGCAGGCAGCAGGGCTTGGGAGGCTCACCTTTTTCTCTCTGCAGAATTCTCTGTCACTCTCTCTCGCTCTTTTTTCTTTCTTGCTCTCTCACTCTCTCTCTCTCCATTTCTCCCCTGCACTTTGGCATAGGGGTGCAATTCATCAGTCAACCCCTCTTGTCATTGCCACTCCTTCCCTGTCATTCTCCCCTCTCTCTCTCTCTCACCCTCTCTTTCTCTCTCGCCCCTCTCTTTCTCTCTCGCCCCCTCTCTTTCGCTCTCTCCCTCTCTCTCTCTTTCTTTCTTTCTCACTCTCTCTCTCTTTCTGTCATTCTCCCCCCTCTCTCGCCCCCTCTCTTTTGCTCTCTCTCTCTTTCTCTCTTTCTCACTCTCTCTCTCTTTCTGTCATTCTCCCCCCTCTCTCGCTCCTCTCTTTCTCTCTCGCCCCCTCTCTTTTGCTCTCTCTCTCTTTCTCTCTTTCTCACTCTCTCTTTCTTTCTGTCAGTCTCCCCCCTCTCTCTCGCCCCCTCTTTCTCTCTTTCTCTCCTGCCCCCTCTCTTTTGCTCTCTACCTCTCTCTCTCTTTCTTTCTCTCTCTCTCTCTCTCTCTCTCTCTCTCTCGCTCTTTCTGTCAGTCTCCCCCTCTCTCTCGCCCCCTCTCTTTCTCTTGCCCCCTCTTTCTCTCTTTCTCTCTCTTTCCATGTCTCCCCTGCACTGTGGCATAGGGTTACATTTCATTAGTCATCCCCACTCCTCATTGCCACTTCTTCTCTTGTTTTCTCTCTTTCTCACTCTCTCTCTCTTTCTCTCTTTCTCACTCTCTCTTTCTTTCTGTCATTCCCCCCCCTCTCGCCCCCTCTTTCTCTCTTTCTCTCCTGCCCCCTCTCTTTTGCTCTCTCCCTCTCTCTCTCTTTCTCTCTTTCTTTCTCTCTCTCTCTCTCACTTTCTGTCAGTCCCCCCCCCCTCTCTCGCCCCCTCTTTTTCCTCGCCCCCTCTCTTTCTTTCTTTCTTTCTGTCTCTCTGTCTCTCTCTCCTTTCTCTTTCTCTCTCTCTTTCTCTCTCTCTCTCTTCTTCTCTCTCTTCTTTCTCTCTCTCTTGCCTCTCTTTCTCTTACCCCCCCCCCCCTCTCTCTCTCTGTCTCTCTCTCTCTCCTCTTAAGCCAGTAGGAATGTGATGTGGATGGCACTGCCAGTCTGACTGAATGCCCGTGGGAGTGTGTTTTCATTGTGCCCAGTGAGTGGATGTGAGGGATAGTTCTTAATCAGATGTCTGTGGCCCATGCCCCGTTTATCATCGCTCTGGACGGATCATTTACAACGCTGCCACTAATTCCTTCTGCCCCTCGGTGCATAACAAAAGCAAATACATATTTAAAGCCTTGTCATTTATGCTTTATGCCTTAATAAAATAACGTGTACACGTGTGACAATACGTGTGACAAAGCTATGCCCCGAGCCCTGATGGTGTCACATGTCATGCTCTTTTCCTTTGTTTGTTTGTTTGTTTATTTGTAAAACTTTTTTGCTGATACTACAGTGATGATGAGAAAGCATCCCTGGCCATGGCGGAGTAGCGACACATTGCATTGTCTTACAGTGTGTAGCTACCGCCAGGCGCTAATGCAAATAGCAGTAATTGCAGCATCTTTTAACAGTCTGGCACATTGTTACCCCATTAAGCTGCTGACTGAGGACTGATTGCCAGGGTGGCACTGATGCACCCTGTGTGCACCCAGCAGGCTGTGTGTGTGTGTGTGTGTGTGTGTGTGTGTGTGTGTGTGTGTGTGTGTGTGTGTGTGTGTGTGTGTGTGTGTGTGTGTGTGTGTGTGTGTGTGTGTGTGTGTGTGTGTGTGTGTGTGTGTGAGAAGCAGAGAGATTCTCGATGCGCGAGCGACAGGCTGGGGATATTGATGGGGTGCTGTTCTAGCGCTGTTGAGTTTGTGTTGTTGTCAGGTGCTGCTGGAGATGATAACATATGGTAGCGAAGGAAGGAGGAGATAAATAAAGGATGAATAAAACAACAACAACAACAACAACAACATGGACAGGCACAGCAGTGCTGCAGTGTAGGAGACTCTGCCAAGAGCATCCAGTACCCACTGTACCCCTGCAGGCAAAGGCACACTCTGACCTTCACACACACACACTCTAGCTTTCACAGACACACACTCTCACCTTCACAGACACACACTCTGACCTTCACAAACACACACTCTAGCTTTCACAGACACACACTCTCACCTTCACAGACACACACACTCTGCCCTTCACAGACACACACTCTGACCTTCACAAACACACACTCTAGCCTTCACAAACACACACTCTAGCTTTCACAGACACACACTCTCACCTTCACAGACACACACACTCTGCCCTTCACAGACACACACTCTGACTTTCACAAACACACACTCTAGCCTTCACAAACACACACTCTCACCTTCACAGACACACACTCTGACTTTCACAGACACACACTCTGCCCTTCACAGACACACACTCCAACCTTCACAGACACACTCTGATCTTCACAAACACACACTCTGACTTTCACACACACACACACACACACACACACACACACACACACACACACACACACACACACACACACACACTCTGACCTTCACAGACACACACACTCTGCCCTTCACAGACACACACTCTGACTTTCACAAACACACACTCTAGCCTTCACAAACACACACTCTGACCTTCAACTCCACTGCTGATACTGCTGTAACATCTGCTCCACAACTTATCAGACAGCCTGTCTCTTTCTTTCTTTCTTTCTTTCTTTCTTTCTTTCTTTCTTTCTTTCTTTCTTTCTTTCTTTCTTTCTTTCTTTCTTTCTTTCTTTCTTTCCTCCTACTTTTGTTTGCATTACTGTCTGCTTTCCTTCCTATCCTACTGATTTGTGTGGGCAGTACAGTAGGTAGGTAGGCTGTGTGTGTGTGTGTGTGTGTGTGTGTGTGTGTGTGTGTGTGTGTGTGTGTGTGTGTGAGTAGCACAGTAGGTAAGTACTGTGGAGGGCAGCCTGCCTGTACAGCCTCTTATTAATTAACCTTTAGTTTGCGTGCCTTTGAACAGCACTGTGCTCGGAGAACAAGCCTCAGGGAGTTCCTAAAGGACACGGGCCTGGCCTGGGGGGGGTTAGCTACCGGGCCTGACTATCACGCCAGCCACCTGCTCAACACTGCAGAGGCACTGCCCACAAGGGGTGGGGGCTGACAGCGCACCACTGCATGGCCAAATAAGCCATTAGCTTTGTTTGTGTTTGTTTTTCATCAGGGTGAAATGCAGTGAAATAGGTGGTTGTATTATGTTAGCGTCACATTGCGACATACACTTGTTTTGTTGTGCTTGTGTGTCCAGCTGGGTATGTATGTATGTATGTATGTATGTATGTATGTATGTATGTGTGTGTGTGTGTGTGTGTGTGTGTGTGTGTGTGTGTGTGTGTGTGTGTGTGTGTGTGTGTATGTGTGTGTGTGTGTATGTGTGTCTGTGTGTGTGTCTGTGTCTGTGTGTGTGTGTGTGTGTGTGTGTGTGTGTGTGTGTGTGTGTGTGTGTGTGTGTGTATGTATGTATGTATGTATGTATGTGGCTGGGTGGCCATTCACACCCTTTTCTCTCTGTCTCTCTTCCTCTCTATCTCTCTATCTCTTTCTCTCAATGTGTGTGTGTGTGTGTGTGTGTGTGTGTGTGTGTGTGGGTGGGTGGGTGGGTGTGTGTGTGTGTGTGTGTGTCTGTGTGTGTGTGTGGGTGTGTGTGTCTGTGTGTGTGTGTGTGTGGGTGTGTGTGTGGGTGTGCCTATAGGCTGTGTTCCACAGTGCAAGCAAGTGTGGTAGCAGATCAGTTCATTCAGTTAGAAAGTTCAGCTTGGCTTGTTTTGGAATAATCTAACTGAGTCTCCTTCTCACACAAGTTCCCCTGCCCCATGCATTCATTAGTCTGTGGTAGGCTACAGGTTCTAGACAGAATCAAAGTGTACATAGGGTATTCTGGAGAACCTTGGTTGATGCGAAAGCCTGGGAAAAGTTATTGATGACTTTGGAACTGTGTTATAATGTGGGTAGAATTTATAGTTGTGCCTTGCGGGCTATCTGTCTCTCTCTGTCTCTCTCTCTATCTTTCTCTCTCTCTCTCTCTCTCTCTCTCTCTCTCTCTCTCGCTCTCTCTCTCTCTCTCTCTCTATCTTTCTCTCGCTATCTCTCTCTATCTTTCTCTTTCTCTCTCTCCGTCTGTGTCCATATATACTGTATGCATGTATATAGAATCAGACCTTGTGTTAACAGAGAAGCATTTAAATGATCCATCTGAGCGTACACAGTTGATTGCACTGAAATCTAATTTTAGTAGCATGTCTAAAGCATGAGTGGGGCATCAAAGAGCGAAAGCTAACTCCAGCCAAAAACAAGGTTGTCTCTCTCTTTTTTTTTTAATAGCATCAGCTTTGCCTTTGATTTCCTGCCTGACTGGACTTCTAATGTTGCAAAAGTAACTGATGGTAATATTTTTAGTGTAAATTCTCCATGTGGAAGCGAAACACTGATGAGAATGGACTCTCATCTTTCACACTCTCGTCTCTCACTGTTAACACAGACTATGCAACTAATGAAATAATCAAAAAGACTGAATACAATACATTATGAAGGAGTCTTAGTGTAAAGGTTGTGATACCTCTCTAACCAGTTCATTTAACGTAACCGTTATCACTGCTGTACTGAATGACTTATCACCATGTGACCCAGTGGCCCTGTAAAGAGAGGGAAAGAACGACACGAGCAAAGAAAAAATGAGCTTTGTTTTACTACAGCTCCGACCCTGCGCCATTAAATATGCAAGGGCACAGGAGACACAGGGGCCTCCAGCCAGAAATCTTCAGATAAAAATTTAATGTGAAAGAAGACAGTGGCCATTAGTCTTCTTGTTCTGTGATTTTTAATGACACGAGAGAAAAAATACTCAGGCCAGCCAGCCCGGGCCCATGTTTTCGTTAGTAGCTTAATGATGAGTCCAAGGACTGTGTGTGTGTGTGTGTGTGTGTGTGTGTGTGTGTGTGTGTGTCGCGCCACATGTGTATGTGTCTGTGTGTGTATGTGTCTGTGTGTGTTAGTGTGTACTGTATGTGTCTGTGTGTGTTAGTGTGTGTGCGCTACGATTTTAAAAGTCAAACTGCCTTGAGCAATGGCTACCTTGGAGACCTTCATCAAAACTCGGCCTGATGTACCGTGATCAACACTGATCAAGACTGTCCAGCTGAGTGACACAAACCAAGGCCAAGATCAGTAATGCGTTCGACAGTGAGAGGGAAGCTTTAATTATGTAGGATGCTAACTGACAGTGTTTTTGGGGTAGTGTTCACAGAGAAAGTTTCGCAGTGTTTCATCAGCCACGAGGTGTTTATGGTGTCTCCTTCGGTCGTCTTGACTGGTCCAGTCCTAATGTGAGGATTCAGTCTGCCCCCCTCACCAAAACAAGCCTACATGTTTGTGTAATGCAACGCAGCTTTTTGTAATGTCATCAGCTAAGAAATAAGGGATGTGAATAATTATTGAACAATGAGAAATGAGATGACCGAGCTAGCTTCTAAACATATTTGAGTTTTGGTACCCACGAAAGAGACAACACAAGAATTGGAATTTGCCTTTAATTTCTAATTACTCAGATTACAGCTATAAACATCCATACATGGATGCTTGAAGTTGAGTCAGCCATTCACAGTAGCACAGTAGCATAGAGTCTTTGGTCTAGTTTGGTGGGGACATTTGTGTTTTAGTAGGAAGTAGTTGATAGCATGGTGACTTTTTACATTTGGCCTATTAAAAAAGATAGTGTCAGCAAGTGATGTCTTTAGTTTGAAACAAAAATATCACTTCTTGCACTGGACATAGAAACAAGAAACATATGCGGATCTAGACTGGGCATTTTACTGGAGATTGGATGATGGTAACTCCATATCTGGCCATCTTTGCTGGTTTTAGTTAGCCTGGTAAACCAGCCCCTCGTACCTCATTTCATTTTGTACAGAGGGTCCGGAGCGGAGGCCGTGGGAAACAATTTCTTCCTAGAGGTGTGGACTCTGAAGTTTAAAAAAAAGTGCCTCTGCCTTTACCCAATCGCTAACGCCTGGTCGTCACGCATGCAATTAGCCTACCTACCTACGCACTACAATTCAAAGGTCTTCTTTCATGCTTCTAAACAGATTCCAGTCCAGACCCTCTGTCCAAAATGAAATGAAGTACGAGGGGCGGGTTTACCAGGCTACATCTTTGCTGGTTTTAGTGCTTCACAGTGAAGCGTAAGGGACGTGACAGTGACGATGTGTGTACATGTTGGGCAGATCACAGTCACCCAGAAGGCCTTGGGGCATACACTGTGGCAGTGTTATGGGACTTTCCTCTGTGTCATGAATTGTTGAGCAACATCTATCGGTTGCAGAGGTTGTTTAATAATTGATATTTTTATTTTGTGTGGAATATTATAAAACATTAATAAGGCATTGGTATTATATCTGAATGATAAGAAGTCTTTTTTGACAGGGTAAATGTGTTCTACAGAAAGAGTTGTAAAGTACTTTCAGCAGACTAATGAACATCATTAAGACTCTGTGTGAAATCCATGCTGATAAAATATTAGGCTCCATTCAGTAAACACTTAGAGAATGTTGTTTTTCTGTCTTGTATAAAGCGGTCTGTCTTTCTGTCTTGTTCATCTCTCTTTCTCTCTCTCTCTCTCTCTCTCTCTCTCTCTCTCTCTCTCTCTCTCTCTCTCTCTTTCTCTGTTTGCATTTAAGTCAAGTGGGTGCACGAATGAAAGTGCATCTTCAAGTGTTTATGTACTTGCTTGTGGGTACTCTTATGCTCTTAGGGATAAATGTTGTGGAAACATTTCCAGTCACAATTATTCATAAGTGCTGTCTGCTGTCCACTGCTTTAAAGCAACACTAACTAGTTTTTTCAACCTCAAAATAATGTTTCCAAAATTGTTTCAGTGGTTTCTCGACTTGTAAATGGGGGAAAGTCACTTCTGAATTCGCTTTGCCGCCCTCCATGGGCTATAACGCACTTAGTAAGTTTGGAGGAGTGGACCGCCTCTCTGTAGTTCGAATGAGAGACAACTCCGCTTCCAACCTGTAGGGCGATCGAAGATGGAAACTATTTTGTATTGCTGTAAAACACTAGTTCCTCTGCTTGTACCTGGACCATCTTCTCCTCTCCTAATCTTAATTGCATTACTCTGGGATAATTACCTTTCCCTGTCAGACGTGTAGAAGAAACCATCTTTAATTTACTTCTTAGTGTTCAGACGTTGAACACAATTGGATAACATGAGATGTTATACCATGCTTGATTTTATTTTTTTTTCTCCTTTAATGTACTAGGGTAGTCACAGCTGATGAGACAGGAGACCTGTCCAGCTTCACGTCAGTGAGCTCAGAGACGTTGCACAGACAGCTAAACCATTTTGCTTTATTGTATATCCTAATGGGCAAATTACATGGGCAAATGTGACTCCATTCAGCGTAAATCAGTCAACTGTCAGTGACAACACGGCAGTCTGTCTGACTTCATCACAGCACAGCTGTAGTGTCAGACGACAGACCTGACTGTGAGCTTCAGATGAGTACAGACAGTACCACCACTTTAAGTCATCCTTAAAATGCATCTTTTTATCACACAAAAGGCCCCAACAATCAGACCTGTTGTGAGTGTCAGATTCCTTCAATATGAAATGCATAGTGTTTTATAAAAGAAAACATTTTGTTTGTATTTGTTGTATTTATCCATAAAACATGCAGTAATGATTGATCTGTAAAGGTTCCTTGCCAATATGTTCAGCACAAAGTCTTGTAATGTTGTCAGTGTTGGTGTCAATCACAGCAGTTCCTTAGACAGGGATGACAAAATGGAGAATTTAAAGATCACCTGTCAAAAACCTGCTATTCGGCCAGCACCCTGTCAAACAGTCTTATTACCATAAGCTAAGAATGCAATGTCTGAAATGTTATCACAGGAAAAAGTCAAAGATAAAAGGGATAACATTTAAGTAGCCCATATTATGGTTTGGGAAGACGCTACAGCCACTAAAATAAGTGTTACCATAACAGGCATGTTTTCAGGTAGGCCATAATGAATATGTTGTTGCTGTATTTACCGTGTGTGTGTTTGGTTGCCATGGCGGCTGGAGAATGTTCGGTGAACGCTCTCCTCTCCGCACCTTTTGTCTTCTGTGTCAGGAGTGGAGCAGATTACTGGAGTATGAGGTCATTTAAGGGCCCAATGCTCTCTCTCTCTCTCTCTCTCTCTCTCTCTCTCTCTCTCTCTCTCCCTCTCTCTCTCTCTCTCTCTCTCTCTCTCTGTCTGTCTGTTATACACACACATACATAGACACATACACACTCCTACACACACACACACACACACACTCTCTCTCTATCTGTCTATTTCTCTCTCTCTCTTTCTCTTGCTCTCACACACACTCCTACACACAGACACGGACACACACACACACAACACACACACACGCTCCTACACACAGACACAATGTGGGGCAGAGATGAATAATTTATAAGAGGGCAATACATCCCCCTCTTGGTGGCTGTTCGTTTTTTTGCGTGACTTTTCCAGGATATGAGCTCCCTGTCCCCAGTTAATTAAAGCCCCTCAGTTACCGTCGCCATGCCCACCACACCAGCCCGCCACACCAGCCCCCCCTGCAGGCCAGCAGAGGTGCCTGCAGGCCCCTCCATTACTGTCGCCATGCCCACCCCACCCCACCAGCTCCCCCTGCAGGCCAGCAGAGGTGCCTGCAGGCCCCTCCATTACTGTCGCTATGCCCACCACACCAGCCCCCCCTGCAGGCCAGCAGAGGTGCTTGCGGGGACACGGGGCCCATTGAATGAGATCTACAAGCAGCTCCCTACGCACCACTACAGAGCAGACGGACAATATGGCTGTCATATATGCCCTTGAGTCTAGATCAGAGTGCATGCGAGGCCCAGCACACACACGCACACACATGCACACACACAAACACGCACGCACACACACACACACACACTCGCATCTAACCCTTTAAGACGCACCCCCTATTACAACTTTGTTGTTCCCAGAATGGCAATGACCAAGTTGTAATGTGTTACTAAAGACTTTCTGTAATGTCGTAGTAATGTTGTAGTTACGTTGTTTTCAGTCACAGTGAGTCGTAGCGCCGGCGATACGGTGACTGCTAAGAGGCTACAATAGGGTTAGATGTGTGTGATGTCACACTGCATGTTACATAGACGATGGACCGTGCCTCTAGTGAGGAGCTGGTCGAGGAACCACACTGCCCATAATGCCATCCTGGGCTGACAGTGTGTGTATGCATGTACACACACACACACACACACACACACACACACACACACACACACACACACACACACACACACACACACACACACACACACACACACACACTCAGACACACACACACACACTGCCCATAATGCCATCCTGGGCTGAGAGTGTGTGTATGCATGCTCACACACACACACACACACACACACACACACACACACACACACACACACACACACACACAGACAGACACACACACACTGCCCATAATGCCATCCTGGGCTGAGAGTGTGTGTATGCATGCTCACACACACACACACACACACACACACACACACACACACACACACACACACACACTGTCCATAATACCATCCTGGGCTGAGAGTGTGTGTATGCATGCTCGCAGACACACACAGACACACACACACACACACACACACACACACACACACACTGCCCATAATGCCATCCTGGGTTGAGCGCGTGTGTATGGATGCTCACAAACACACACACACACACACACACACACACACACACACACACACACACACACACACATACACACACACACACACAAACACACACACACACACACACACACTGCCCATAATGCCATCCACCATCCTGCTAAGAGGCGTCTCTGCTGGCTAATGCCATCATTAGCTGTGGCTTGGCAGGGCCGGGCCGGGCTGGGCTGGGC
>CM050204.1:31053541-31148541 GCA_027475355.1 Coilia nasus
ATGAGTGCGGCAGAGAGAGAGAGAAAGAAAAAAAAGACAGAGAGAAAGTTGACAAAAGGGGATATAACGTAAGTCTGTGAATTCTTACCATATTTAAACAAGGATATTCAAAAAGCCTGAATGTACAGCTGTATTACGGCTTATTGGCCTGGACAGGCTTTGACAAAGTGGATAGTAATGATCACATTTCAGTTTTGTTATGGATGTAGAAAGCTGGAGTGCATGAGTCGAGGATGAGGATGACGCATGTGAGATATCGTCTGCCCTCTAAGGCACCTCTTACATGTGCTGGGCTGTGACGGTTGGAAGTGCAGGAAGTAGTCCTTCGCTAAGTGCAGTGAGATGGTGTTCCTGACGTATCAGCAGGGAGAGGGCTATAATTATAGGCTGTTATTGTTTCCTGTTATTTGCAGAAGAAGGATATGATGTTTCTTTTTTGTTCGAACATCGACAAAAAAAAAGATTCAATTGTGCAAAATTCCTTATAGATTACTTAAGTTAATGGAACACCTGGCAGGCCATTGCCAGTGAGTATCCTGAGAATTGTATTTTAGTAGTAATTCAGCTTAAATGTTTAATTACCAGAATATTACCATGTGGTAGATACCTCAGGAAATATCTACAATAATGGTACGGTAATTATAAATGTATTTGTAATAATGTTGGACAAGTAATTTCCTGTGTGCTGTGGCACACTGCCCAGGGACAGAGACAGGTGGATGGAACACTTGTGCATTTCAGGAATCAGTGTCATGTGTGAACTCGACACCACCCCTCCCAAACTCACCACGCCAATTCAAAGAAAAGCAAGCAAAATGCTGACAGTTGCTGAGGGGAAAAAACATGGTTTATTTATTTATTTATCTCATTAACATGTCAGATGACATTCATTATGCAAATTGGAGCAGTTTTCATGAAATGTTGTTGTAGTAGTGCCTTTGTTTGGAAATCCATTTTGTGACAGCGGCAGCTTCCCCCTCCTCCTGTGAGCTGTCATTGTGTTTGAGCCATTTTTCCCTTCTTCAGGCCTGTGCAGCGAGTTTAACGTGACACCGTGATTAATTACCATGACCTGCTTTGTAAATCCATCAGGCTAAATACATGACATTTTCAGTGCAGCGAGTGTGATGTGCGGCGTGTTTAGAGGCTGAATGGAAACAAATTGCAGCCTTTTCATTTCTACGTTTGTTGCGTGGAGCACCTTAGCTGATGCGATATAAAGCGTTTAAGCGACTAAGCGGTCGGTTAACAATAAATAACATGCCGAAAGGGGTACACCACACCTCAGGTACTGCTTACATGCGAAATAATATTTTCCTAATAAAGACATGGTGGGATGGCGCTTCTTGTGCACTGCTTACAAACACGTAAACAGGAAGCACCAAACGAAGAAGGCATTTCCCATAGCCTTACTGTGTAGGCTCAGTTCATAAACAGCACACATTATTCCTCTCCTTTCCCAATGCTGTTCTCATTCTCAATGGAGTGTTACCTAGTCCTGCCTTAGTCCTGTCCTAGTCCTGCCTTTAGGCTTGACGTGGAAATAGCTATCAGAACACACCAGTGAGGACAAGCAGTACACCTTGAGTACCTCAAGACAAGAGTTTGGACAATCTCCCAGAGCGTCTTCAGGGTCATGCCTTAATATCAGAGTCTCTGTACTGCTGAAAGCAAACACAGCTGGCTGTAAAATGACAGGTAGGAGGCTCAGTTGCTAGATTGCATTTTAGGTCTTCTGGGTATGTGTCTAACATTGATTGGGGGGAAAATTGCTTTTACAGCATTCAATCTTACGCTCTTTCTAGTGAGTGGGCCTAAATGCAGCACACCATATAGCAGAACCTACAAACGGCTCCTCCTTGATTTTATCAGGTCCATTTCTGTGGCAGAGCAACAAAAGCTAAACACCTGTAATGGCACAGCTTGTGTGTAGGTAAGGGCTTCAAAAGCTTGGCGTGTAGCAGTCACTCCATGCGGATGAGTGCAGAAAAACATTTACAGTGTTGTAAGGAGAGGAACTAAGATCACTTGCTATATGCCACACATGACTTTATGCTGCCTTAGTGGAAGTGAAATATATTTGTAAGAATAGCTAAGTGGTTCCAATACAATAGTGTGATATAACTGAGTGGTGTGGTTTGTAGGGCATTTTAAATCACACCTATGTACAGTTGAGCCCAAAATGATTAGCCCCCCTGAAATTAGAAATGAAATTAGCCCCCCTGAAATTGGACAAAACTCTTGACTTTTCCATTAAAATGACCATCAACAACAACAACAAGTGTTTATAGTGTATTTGTTTCCAAAACAACAAAGACAAAATGTCCACTAAGTTTGATTAGGATATTCTACTGATACATTGGGCTGAAACGCTGGGTCTTCCAACACAATGACCCAAAGCATACATCAAAATTAGTCCAACAGTTCCTCAAGGATACCAAAACCAAGGTCCTGTAGTGGCCTGCACAGAGCCCAAACCCTATTGAGAATCTGGCGGGTGCTCGAAGTGAATGTCCATGCTCGGAAACCACACAACTTCGACCAGCTGGAACAAATTGCAATGAAAGAATGGGCAAAAATCCCTCGGGAGACCTGTGCCAACCTAGTAAAGAGCTACTCTAAGAGGTTGTTGTCAATTGTGGCTTAGAAAGGGTACAATATTGACTCCTAATGGCCAGGGGGCTAATAATTGTGGAAGTCTCATTTTTGCTCTTTCTTGTTTTAACTCAGTGTATTAATAACATATCCTAATCAAACTTGGTGGACATTTGTCATTGTTGTTTTTGAAACAAATACACAATAAACACTGGTTTACTGGTTTATAGGTAATGGTCATTTGCATGGAGAAATCAAGAGTTTTGTCCAATTTCATATGGGGGGCTAATCATTTTGGGCTCAACTGTATATAAACCAAATGACAGGCTCATAACACAGACACATACACATTCAAACCCATACCCACACACATACACACACACACACACACACACACACACACACACACACACACACACACACACACACACAAACAAACCCAAACCCACGCACACACAAACACAGACACAGACAGACAGACACACACACAAACCCAAACCCATACACAGACCAACACACACAGACACACACACACACCCGAACACAAACCCAAACCCACGCACACACAAACACAGACACACACACACACACACACACGACTACAGGCTGGGGCTCGGTTGGGCGCTTGGTCGGTCGGAAACATTAATCTGGCGCTCAGTAGCCTGTGCCACGGCTGGGCCGGTTCCAAGTGAGGACCAGATCTCAGAGCCAAGAGGCAGGCGCTGCTGGTGTGTGTGTGTGTGTGTGTGTGTGTGTGTGGTGAGGTGGGGCAGGAAGAGGATAAATACAGGCTCCTCCAGACAGGACACACAGAGTGCAGCAAAGGTGAGACGAGGCAGACAGAGAGAGGAAGACAGATCGCGTGTGTGTGTTTTTGGGGAGGTGACACAGAGGCACCGAGCGAGGCCAGGTCGCCGTGGCGATGGCCTTGATCCCTCAGACCGCCGGCGCCATGCTGAGAAGTGTGAAGTGCCTGTTGCCCCACAAGCACAAGGGGAAGAGTAAGTGCTGCTCACGGCTCTCACACACACACACTCCTACAGCTACAGGTGCAGTAGGATTCAGCAGACTTGTTTTTGCAGTACCATCGCTGCTCTCTTGTCCTGTCTGTGTGTGTAGTGATTTGTGTACATAAAAAATATCAATCTGTTGATTATGTTTGCTGTAAACTGTGAAGGTTGAGGACATTTCTGAAGGTCATCGTGAGAAATTTGGGATGGGCAAGGCCATGTTTGAACGTCATGATGGTCAAGGGCATCTCTGATAGTTCACATGTACTGTGTCCACTCACTGTTGGTCTCCATCTGTGTTGTGTTTTGCGTGGTTCGGTCTGCTGTCCCTGGGTTCGTGTGATGTGTTCTGTTGTAAGCCCTGTGTTTGGTCACCTAGCCAGGTTGAGAGTGAGCGCTAAAGCCAGGCCAGTGTGGGAGGTGACATTTGTACCCCGGGGGGCCAAAGAGCTGGGCTGGTAATGGCCCGTCTGGTAATGGTGGAGTTGCTGACTGCCAAAGGGGTCTGCCTGTGGAGTGCATAGGGGTCTGGGTTGGGCTGGGCTGCATAGGGGTCTGGGCAGCAGCAGCAGCAATAGCAGCAGGTGGTAATCAGAGATCACCTCCAGGATTGCTCCATCAACTACGGTGCTCCCCTTCTTGCTCCGGCAGCAGCAATCAAATCACAGTGAAGAGTCAGACACTGTGGCAAGGAGACGTCAGACGGAGAGGGAAAAGAGCGTAGTGTGGCTGCTCCCTCATTTGTGCACATGCTGTACTGTTAGAGCAGCTTGGAGGCTCACTTACCTGCAGGGATGGAAATGTGCAGAAGCCACCAGCCAAATGCTGGCAAAATATGAAAGTACAAAGAAAAAATTAAAATGAAATTAAAAAAAGAAAAAAAAAATGTGTATATAGTTTACTGTTGAGTGGCTGGTGAATTTCACCTTTTTTGTCAATGGTTTACATCTTGCGAAGTTAATTCAAAGGTAATAATAATAATAATAATAATAATAATAATAATAATAAAAATAAAAGAATAATAATCATCTTTTGCATTCCATACAAAGGATGTAGCTCAGTGTGCTTCAACAGTTTGGCAAAGGAGCACAGAACAGAGACACGCATGGTAAGCTTTGTTGTAGTCCAGTAGCTCCAGAGAACAGAGACACACATGGTAAGCTTTGTTAGTCCAGTAGCTCCAGAGGACAGAGACACACATGGTAAGCTTTGTTAGTCCAGTAGCTCCAGAGGACAGAGACACACATGGTAAGCTTTGTTGTAGTCCAGTAGCTCCAGTCACGAATGTGCCTCGTTGAGGTTCCCAGGGGAGCTCGACCTTCACCCCACGCTCCATGATTATATGATGGAGACTGGTACTGGAGGTGGTGCACTGTGTGATTGCTCAGTGCTCGGTGTGATTGTGGCGGTCGCAGCCTCGGTTTAAGGCCCCAGCAGGAGGGCGGGTGGTCATGATGATGATGATGATGATGATGGTGATGATGAGGAGCCAGGTCAGCAAAGTGGTGTCAGCCGACATCGCAGAGAGACTCCTTGCCTCGCCTTGCATGCTGCCATACCCTGCATGTGGTTGGACGGCCCGAAATGCACACTCGAGCGTTCGAGAGTGGGTTTCAGGTGGGTGTGTATGCTGACATTCATTTAGGGTGGGTGTTTATGCTGGCATGTGAGTGTGAGTGTGAATTTGTCAGTACAGAGCGAGTAAAAATACAAAGCTCGTGGATGTTGAATAACTGATGTTTCAAACCGCTGTGCACATCAGATGTGCAGATAAAGATCTGTGTTCACCCGACTAAACCAATCAAGCTGTAATACCCAGCTGCACTAACTTGTCCTGTTTGAGCTGTTTGGTTGGACACGTGCGTTTGTTGGTGTTCTCCCACCTGCCTGCTTGTTTGCACGCCTGTGCACTTTGCGGGGTGACTGTGTTGGTGTCGCTGTTTCCTGTGTGTTCCCTTCTCTGTGTGTGTCTAATATCTCTGCTGTGGTTGGTGCCTTTCACAGGTAACGCTCCCTCAGGCCAAAGCAAAAAAACCATAAAACAGAGATTCCTCAAACTGCTGCCCTGCTGTCGGCCCCCCGCCGCCCCCTCCATTGCCGAAAGCAAGTGCCTCTTCGCTCTGTCACACTCCCCCTCCAGAGGACCCCCACCTCTCTGTGCCCCCCCCCCCCCCCCCCCCCCGTCCCCCACAGCTTCCCCCTCAGCTCCCTCGAAACACATCTGTAGACCCTCTCTCACAGACACACACACACACACACACCCTGCCCCCAGGCCCATCTCCCTATGCATGCACACACTACACACACACACACACAAACCAATGAATACACACACAGCTGCACATGCACTATTCACACACATTCACATGCATAGACACACTCATGTATAAAGCAGGCACATATAGTCGTTTATAAAGCAGGCACATATAGGCTCCACTTCAGACACCCACACGCACTCCTCATTCGCATCCATTTTAAATTCCCATTCGAGAGTCTTATACACCAGGTCAGGCTGCACCTGGGTACATAGCCATGATCTGGGTAAATAGCCATGACCCGGGTCTGATAATGGCCACCATGTTCTTAGCTTCCCCGCCTGTGGTGGGGGGTAGCATTTGGGCTTGATTAGGCCGGAACCAAGTGATGCTTTACTGAAAGATAAGCCATCTTTCCCCTTGGGAGTAGAGTTGCCAGAGGATTTTAAAAAGGGTGAAGTGAAATCCTTCACATAATTTTGCGATGAGTGCCGTGCTTGTCGTATGAGCTGGAAAGGAGAATGTGTGTGAGCCAATGTGTCATGATGGTCCTCTCCCATAATAGTGCATACCTCTTCAGCTCCATCGTTCTGTTGATTCACATCGTCTGGAGTTCCAGTAGCTGGAAAGCAGGGCTACATTTGTAGTCTGAGAGGGGCTATTATCTCTAGACGTCTTTTACTACCTTGGTTTATGTTACACGCTGAGGATGGATTTCTTCCGTGATCCTTTCATGTTCCCCTATACTCCTGTCAACTCATAGAAACACTAAAATGCACATAATGAAAACACATTGATTAAAATACAATGCCAGTACAGTAAGGGGTTGTGAACGTTTTTTGTGATTTTCTAATAAAAGCCAAATACACGTGTGTGTGCTGTGGACATGACCTTGACTCTGGCCCTCTGTGTCTCCCACAGAAAGCATTGAGGAGATATTTTAACAAAACTCAAATACACGTGTGTGTGCTGTGGACATGACCTTGACTGTGACCTTCTGTGTGTCCCACAGACAGCATTGAGGATGACTTTGAGCTGTCCACTGTATGCCATCGGCCAGAGGGGCTGGACAAACTGCAGGAGCAGACCAAGTTCACCAAGAAGGAGCTCCAGGTTCTCTACAGAGGCTTCAAAAATGTACGTTATTGAATAGAACCATTTTTATGTTCTTATGCAAGTCACTTGTTAACTAGCCTACATTTTGTCAATAATTATGTTGGCTACGTAGTAAAACTGTAGCTAACTTAAAACTGTATACATGAAATGACAGACACATTTAGGTATTACCAATAATGAAATGCCTCATTTATATAAATAGTTGTTCAGAAGAAGTTTTAAAAACTTGAAAATGTAGTCTTATTATTAGGCCATATTAGTGAATGTATTCACCTAATTCATTTCTCTCTCTCTCTCTCTCTCTCTCTCTCTCTCTCTCTCTCTCTCTCTCTCTCTCTCTCTCTCTCTCTCTCTCTCTCTCTCTCTCTCTCTCTCTCTCTCTGTCACAGGAATGCCCCAGTGGTGTGGTCAATGAAGAGACCTTTAAACACATTTACTCTCAGTTCTTTCCCCAGGGAGGTCAGTACCCACAGCTTAAACCCTGTCAATTCCACCCCTGCAAAACCAACCACGTGGGTCACATTTTCTATAGGTTATCTACAGTTAGTTAGTTAGCTACAGTGTATTCTTAAGGTTAGGGTTAGTGGTTGGATTTGGTTAAGGTGATATCCAGTGCACAACTGCAATTACTGGAGTTGAATAAAAAGAAAACGTCTGAAAAGTCTCTATGGGCAGACTACTGAAGTTCAGTATTGCACCTGGTTGACGTTACACAGGTTGATGTCCCTTTTCAATGCTTCCTACTGTATTTGAAGCAACAAAGATCTAACTAACAAATGTACTGTTTGGCTCCTCCCAGATTCAAGTACATATGCTCACTTCCTGTTTGAGGCATTTGACACAAATAAGAATGGGTCCGTAAGTTTTGAGGTGAGTGACATTTACTCATGCTCTCTTGGAGCTTGCTAGGCAACAATTTATACCTACACATATTTCTACGACACATCTCTTTTGGATCCTCTGACATTCAATATTGGCTCCCGACTTTGAATGTGCTGCCATTCAGTCATAATGCACCTCATCATGATATAGTTGAGTCGCTTGCTGTACAGTACATCACATGCGCCGTGTTCTCGGTCTGTGGTATATGACAGTCCTGACAGATGGGAAGAAATATGTTTCTCTCCTGTGGGAGATGCTGAGGTTAAGATGAGCATGTCATTTTTAAAAAATGCTGTATGTTCATATTGAGGTCAAACAGAGCCCACTCTCCTGGGTATGTCTCCATTGCAGCAGACACTTTTGTTTCGTCTGTGACCTTGAGTCCTGAGTCGCTTCTCTGAAAACACATTTGTCAGTGCCCTGTTTTTATCTTGCTGTTTTGTGACACGAGAATGTCTTTTTGAAATACAATATATGTGCTTTTTCAAAAAAAAAAAAAAGAAACTCTTAAAAGCTTAAGTTCAAAGACTTTCTCAAATCCCACTTTTATAAAACCTTAAGGACATTGCAAAGCTTTTTCCATCCAGACCCTTGACCAACTAATAATTACACCCACTGAATCGGTCCTCCGTAGTCTGTCAGTGAGATACTGTATGTAGTGTGTCTGTGGACATTCAAGCTTAATATCATCTTGTATTGTCAGGCCTCAGGACTCCATAGTCTGTCAGTGAGATACTGTATGTAGTGTGTCTGTGGACATTCAAGCTTAATATCATATTGTATTGTCAGTGAGATACTGTATGTAGTGTGTCTGTGGACATTCAAGCTTAATATCATATTGTATTGTCTGGCCTCAGGACTTTGTCGCAGGCCTTTCCATCATCCTCAGAGGGTCGATCAACGACAGACTAAACTGGGCCTTCAACCTGTACGATCTGAATAAAGATGGCTGCATCACCAAAGAGGTAGGCCTATCCTCCACACCATTCAAACCTGTGGCCCTGCAGCCCTGTTATTGATTCCGTCTGTTTTTTTTTTCTTTAGCTTTTCTGATTTCTTGTGCGCTCATATCAAGGCCAAATGCTCTAGGTGCTGTGGGATCTGTCTTCAAGTTTGCCTCTATTTCTGTCTCTTCCTCTCTCTCTGTGCCTCTGTCTCTCTTTCTCTCTCTCTCTTTCTCTCTCTCTCTCTCTCTCTCTCTCTATCTTTCATGGGTGTCTTATATAGGAGATGATGGACATTATGAAATCGATTTATGACATGATGGGCAAGTACACCTACCCCTGCATGCAGGACGACGCCCCAAGGGACCATGTGGAGAACTTCTTTCAGGTTACCCTTCATACAGCATATTATTATATGCATATAGCATATAGGCTCCATCCTCTCAGTTCTGTCAGGACCACTCTGGTCAAAATAATTTATTATTATGCGATTTACATTTGGTGCTGTGGCTCTGTTTTGGAACCCCCTGCCCTTCCATGTGCCAACATGGAAAGCATAAGTGTAACAAATGCCAGCAAGCACAGGGCGGCGTAGAATGTAGAACCTTCCTCCCAACACCTCAAAAAGCTAGCTACTGACTGAGCTAATAGCCGGGCTATTTAGCTCACTTAGTAGCATGTCTGCCTCCCGTACCGGAGTTGCTGTCAGGTCGCAGGTTAGACACTGGGTCTGGACAGCGCAGGAAGACCTCGGTTATATAACTCATGGAGAGCAACAAAGATCACCCCCACAAGGAATACAGAACAGAGCAAGCATCAATGACAACAGACGTTGATTAGTAAGATACAATATTAGGTTTTGGGGAGCAGGTGGGATAGCAAGAATGGCTTGCAAGAAGATCACCGGTGACATTTCAGCCAACAAGCAGCAGGAAGTAGTCAGCTGATCAACCAGGTACAGTAATTGAGCCAGCTGAGCAAACAGCTGACAGCTTAGCTTGACTTCGTGGCCTGCCAGAACTAACACTGTGCTTTGATTTCTATCCGCTAGATATTTCAGGTCTAACCCTGGGTATAAAGGTTGCTTACTCACAGTAGTAGTATTAGGTATTAATAGGTTTTCATTTTGTAGGAGATTTTGTGCAAGAGTATTAAAAGCTGATACCAGAGGGCTGCTTTGACACATGTATGTAGAGATGTAGAGATTATGTGGTTCACTCCTGCACAGATTTGCCACAGACCGCTGGCTACTCTAGTTTCTGGTGTTGCCCTCTGAGCTAAGATTTTGCACATTCATAGAATATATCAGCAGCAATACAGCCTGGCATCAACACAGACAGAGTGAGAAAGTGTGTGTGTGTGTGTGTGCCTGCGTGCGTACGTGCGTGCATGCGTTCACGCATTGCGCACGTGTGTGTGTGCGCACATTGCACATGTGTGTGTGTGCATGTGTGTATGTGTGTGTATCATAATTTATTCATTTTTCCATTTCCTTCGCACATTTCCTATTAATTCATTCCTAATAAGCTAACGATTTTCATTAGCAGCGGCACTAAAATGTTGTCACCTTTTACACACAAAGTGAAATTAATTTAAACTGCCTCTAAAGTAATTATAGCTAACCATTACTACTTCTCCTTCTTCAGAAAATGGACCGAAATAAAGATGGTGTGGTCACTATCGAAGAGTTCATCGAGTCATGCCAAAAGGTATGATTTTTTTTTTTCTTGGCAAATGACATTAAACTCATTCACGCTTGCATTAATTTCTGCCTGTGGTTTTTTGGTAGCACTTTATTTCAACAGTCCCTTTTACAGTGTATATAACGTGATGTAACATAATGTACTTACAGTACATTGTACATACCAACCCTAAATCTAACCCTAAATCTAACATACAGTCTAAGTACATACTGTATTGCTGCCTGCTGCTGCAGTGTGTTTGATACACTGTACCTCATGCCTCGTGATAAAGATACACTGTAACAGAGACAGGAAAATGAAGTGTAAACCAAACATTTATATGTGCAAACTGACCCCAAATGAAATGAGCAATTCTGTTTGTGAGTTGGAGTTACTAAGGACACAATTGTTTTTCCTCTCTTGTCAACCCCCCCCCAGGATGAAAACATCATGCAGTCCATGCAGCTCTTTGACAACGTGATTTAGGAGGGCCAACCGAGGGGGGTGGGGGTTGGGGGGGGCACCCCGTGGCCTTGCTGTGTGGACTCCATGTTGGCCCAAGGACCCCCCCCCCCTCCCCTCCTCATAACCGGTCTTCTTCTTCTCCAGCGTCATTCCTGTTTTTTTCCCCCAGAGACACTTGAAAAAAAGTGGGGCTGGCTTACAGACACGTTCATTTTTAACATTCATTCTGTTTTGAGGGAGCTCTTGTGTTGGCTCATTTGAAAACACAGTCCCAGTCTTGGGGTGGGCAAATGGAAGTGTGACCAACACAAGAAGATGGTGTGTGTGTGTGTGTATGTGTGTGTACTGTATGGAAACACCAGACATGGACTGGAAACGTGTCGACTACGGCATCCTTCACGTCGACGACGATGGCAACCCCTCTAATAACAACAGACTGATTTTATTACCGCATGATGATGTCACGACTAGTCCACATGTACCTATTTAGCGAGATACTCCAAAGGTTGTCTGATGCTCTGTCTGTCCACACCGGTGCCTCGCTTCCCCGTTAGCATCTGCGTGCTGTCGTCGTCGCTGTGTGCGTGAGGTTGCGTAAGGTGATAATAGCCGTCATTCAGAAAGCTTGGCTACCTGACTACCGCCACATTCACCTGCTTGCCACCAGTTAGCATAGGTTCAAGTACTGTGTGACCAGCAGGGCAGACACAAGCCTGTACATTCCAGAGGAAGACATCCTCACTTATAGTAGAGACAGAGAAAAAGAAATGTGCTGTCTGGGCCTTCAAGTCTTTAGCTGTTGCCATATGCTGACTGTTTCTCTGCACTGTCACAAGTGACTCCTGGTTATGAAATCACATGGCTAAATGCATTGTGGGTGAATGACACATTTCCAATAAACCGTCCTAGCTAATTGTATAGCATACTAGAATCACAGTGAACCTGTAAAACCATAATGTTCTCGCTCTACCATGTGATACTGAATTGTGCCACACAGTAGATGATGTCATGGACTTTGAGACCAGTTATACTAGGGGGATTTGGTTTTAAATGCTGAGGATTGAGAGGGAAGAGAATTGAGAATTGATGAGAAGAGGTATTCCTTCCCTCTGACCAAGGTTAGTATGTTATGCGACACATTGTCAGAAAGGCCAACCGCCATCTTTCCCCCTGAACTTGTAGTCCTATTGAACACCAAAGAGAGTGGACCTAGTCAGTTTTTCATTCCTTCCTTAAACATACTGCCATCACTGTCCAACTGAGTTCTGTAATGGAATGATTCCTGGCTGGGGGGGGGCACAAGATATCCGAATAACAGGAGGAAAGGTGGACACGCTGGCTGCTTTTCTTTTCCAACTGAGAAGTATGTAGACAAGATTGTGGACATGAATTTATCTTTGCCGTTGAGACGATGACTACTTACACCACAGTTTGAACACTGAGACAGGCTCTATTGTACATCAGTTATTTTACAAAGACCACCATAGACTTACACACCTGGAGTGTGCGTTGGGGAAGGGCAGTGCATAGGAATATATGAGTATGTAGGAACTTAGATGCAGTTACACTTTCACAATTCTTTTCTAAAATGTGGGTAAGAAAGAACACCACCACTAACAAAACCTGGGCCACCAAAATGAATCTTTTTTATAGTTGGTAAGTATAACCTACAGTGTTTGTGTTTCCTTCTCGTATTTGCTTTCTCAAACAGTTAAAAAGGATGTATAGAAGACAGATGCTCTGAGTATAACAAGCAATAATGTCCCTTTACCATGTGTGACCTGAGGAACTTACAATGTTATCCACCTAGAGGTCACCGTAGGAACCGATCAGTGTGAGAGGTTCCAAACGAGACTGAGAGGTTGATGTCTGTCCCTACTGAGTATTACGTTGTGGTCAACAGGGTGCATAGTATTGGAGATGCTTTTTACTATGGATCATTGTGGTCGTGTTAATGGGTCCCAAGCCTTCCAGTGTCTCCTTGCTGTAATTCTTGACCCCAAACCTCTAAAGTAACTACAGGGACCCAGGTTGGTTTATATTTCTCTTGCAAGCACGAGGAGTACACTTGCAGCAGGGAAAGATCTACAGTACCACCCATTGTTACGGGCCAATGTCTGTTTTTATTTTGAACATGTGGATAATAGAACAGTTCTGTATTTGCAAGTGTTTTATGTTTCACCACAAGTCCCTATGCTAAGCACACACACACACACACATATCAACACACTTGCAGTGAAGGTCACCAAAAACACACACAATCAAAGGGAACACATTTGTACAATGGTGCCTGCAGTGCTGCACTGAGGTAATTTGGCCACAGCGTCCTCAGTGTTACGATTACTTGATGATCCTTTTAAGATATTTTAATTCTCGTTGTGGCATGGATGGACATCGATATTTGGTCCCGACTGCTGATAGCCGAACTCCATTCCTACCCACCTGTGGTACCTGTCTATTCTCGCATGTACTGTCTAGAGCAATGATGAAACTTAATAACCTGGTGTACCAACTGTGTCTGGTTAGCTAGCCTCAACTGCTTGCATTACATTACAACATGTATATTTTGTATAGACGAATAAAATCACAATGGCTATGCATAGCTATGTTACGTGCCATTCTGCCACATTCTTCCAAATATTGAGAATGAATCTTTCATATTTGACGTCTGAGACATAAATGAGCACTTCTTTCTTCTCCAAAGTGTTATCTGAATGTTTTTTTGCAAGTAGTGCTGTATTTTATTTGAACTCCAAGCCTAAGCCCTTGTTTTCTAATGGACACAATAGCACTGTAAACAAATCTCCATGCCGAGAGTTGTGGACAGACACAGAGATCTTCACCAAGACAAGCATCTGAAAACATCTGTCAACATCTTTATTAACAACAATAAACAAAATCCACAAAAAGCAATTATTCAATAATTTAAATTTACAAATCACTTACATATGCCCCTTCAATCTCTCGTAGGTTTTTGCGTATTTTATATGCTATACAGCTGTGAAGCAGTGCAGTAGGATAGGCCAGTGGATGTTCCATTCAGATTCAAACCTATCATTCGACATGATAGCGCAGCAAGGCGATGGCATGAAGTGCATTGGGTAGTCATACATCCTCAAAAGAGCCCAATCAAACGCGTGAGTCATCGGTAAAAATAGCTGGGAACACAATCCCCACTCAAGTGTCACACGGCTGCCTCGAGGAGCAGCCAGGGGCCCAGGTAGGCCGGGGCGAAGTGAAGTGAAGAGGAGAGGAGAGGAGCGGTGAGGAGAGCGCTTCCGACAGGAAATGATTCTCGGCGAATGAATTGCAAAGCTGTGGGTGGAAGTGTGAGGAGATGGGCTATGCACCAGACCCGATTCATTTGAAATGAAGCAGGAAATGGAGGAATGGAGGCATCCACACGGGGGGGTGGGGAGTACATGTGCAGTGTCTCCTTAATCAGCTGTGGGTCCAGCTGAAGGAAAAAGGGACAAAGCGCCAGGGGCGCAGCGTGGCATCATGGGAGCCCGAGGGCTTACTTGGCAACCCTCCGCAGCTCGGCGAGGACCCAGATGGCGAAGGTGAGCAGCGCCACGGAGCCCGATTGGTGGGTGGCTGCCAGCGGGGTGGGCACGTAGAGAAGCAGCGTGCTGATGCCCAGAGCCACCTGGTAAGACAGCAGCACCACATTTTACTGCAGTGCTCCTTTTATATCCTACACCCGCTAACAGCTAACAATAGACAGGGTGCAACGCAAAAAATAATTGTATGCCTGAAATAACATTTCCAAGTTATTGTGACTCTCTACTAGTAAATGTTAAATGTAGCCTACTGTCCCACGCCTGATTTCAGACACTGTGCCTGAGATCTCTCAGCCCTGCAATAAAGCCTTATCTGCACACAGTCCGCAAACCTTAACATCACAAAAACACTTGGAAAGATTTCTGTGCAATTTTGTTAATACCGTAGCATCTTAGCGGCTACCATATCACCTGCGCTACAACTCGCTGTGACTGAAAAGAATATAACTACATTCCTACGACATTACAGAAAGTCTTTGGAAACACATTACAACTTAGTCCTTGCCATTTTGGTAACAACAAAGTTATAATAGGGGGTGTGTCTTTTAAAGGGTAAAATGTAGTTAAAAATAAATATCTGGAAGACTTAGTATTTCTCAGTAAAAGTAAGATTCAGGTACAAACGGCCAACGTACCTGTGTGTAGGCCATGGCGGTGAGGCAGCCAATGGCGATCTTTGCTCGGCGGGGCAAGAGCAGTCTTCTGGAGTAGAAGTAGAGGCCTGTGATGGCAGCCAGTGAACTGATAGCCTGCAGGCCAATAACACACAACATTGAGAAACACAAAGGGCTTGGGGCACTCAGGAGAAGGTTTAAAAATCCTTTAATAATGCATGGCTGGGACTGACTTGCACATGGGCCTACACCTTGCGGCCATACTGGCCTTCATCAGGGCATCATGCTTTTTGAATTTTGTTCAAATCTCAGTGTGCCTCTGCTAATTTCTTTTTCTTTTGAATTTTGACTTCACACCATTATCGAGTTACTTAAAGGAGTACTTCCAGGAGAAACCGTTTAGTACTTGCTCTTTTGAAATACGACAGGTCAACCGGAGTTGCATATGCATGCTGCACGTGAAAATGTTCTTCTAACCCGATTGCCTCCATTAGTCAGTGAAAAAAAGTAGGCGGAAAAACAAGTGATTAAGAAAAAGGCCAACAAAGTGACGTAGGTTTGTAAATTAAAAAAAGCTATGCCACAGTTGTGATTACTAGGGACGTTTTGTTGCAACACACACGAAGTATAGGCAAGTATGTGTGTTTGTGTTGAACGTTTATATCCTCTATTTGGTTCGCTATGACCGAATGGGCTTCGAATGATTGTTAAAGGTTAAAACATATGTTTTTGCTTTTACTCATACAATAGTTGCTATGGTATCAGACACAATTGTCACTAGGTTTAATAATGATCCCTAAATGAAAAACACATCTAACAGCACAAAAGCTCAAATGAATAGGCAGAGCGAATAAAATGTGAAATCCCATGTGGTGTGGTTTTAATAATTCTTGAACTATTTCATAGCATAACAAATATTAATCAAATTCATAATTCATTACTACACTTGTCTGTGCATAATGCTATTCCATATACTGCAGATTTGACTACCCTGACGATGCTAATTACCAGTATCCTGTGGTCAAACTGAACGGTGGTTGGATTCTCAAAGACGTTTTTCAGGGCGGGGGAGAAGGCCAGCAGATCATCGGGGATCCAGCGATCTCCCATCTTGGGGAAGGAGTTGTACACGAGGCCAGCATCAAGGCCAGCTACAAACGCCCCTGTGGTAAAAAAAAAACAACAAAAAAAAAACAAAACACACACACACACATTGTGTTAACACACACTTCAGTGACCTGCTTATGAGGCTTATTCCGATTTTGATCATACTCGGAATATGGCATTTTCATTAGCACAGAGAAACCTGGATACTAATATCCCTGTGTACATAATAAATATCCTGGCTACTCTACACAGTTTCTGACAAAGGCTGAGGAGTGCCGTCATACCGGGTTAAGGTGAATACATGCTACAGTATTGCAGATTCTGTTGACGTGCTACAAGTAATCTGATTTCACAAAGCACACCCAAGTTTTGAAAATCAGAATATGACATGATGTTTACATGTGCAAACATAAAACAAACCCCTAAAATAACAGGTTACTGGGATGTTTTTGGATTATCAGCTTCATCTCACTAACAGACTTACATGTAAGCCAAATAATTCACATACCTGAGAGAGCTGTGAGGAAGACCAGTCCCCCTGTTCCTTTAGCAAATCGCCGGAGGTGTGTAAGACGCCTGGTTTCTACGAACTGCAAAAGAAGATTAAAAAAAAAAAGCATTTCAGACAAAGTCAAACATAAATCAATCGAATCATAAGTCGATCAAAACTCACACACACATAAAAACATGGTGACAGGAATATCATTTATTTGTTTGTACGCTTTTGTACGTTTGTAGCATTTTGTGCGCACCAAAGCACAGAGATTGCATTCACATCAACGAAAATGAACCGAACTAAGAACTTTTGGTTCGAATGGGACGTTTGGTGCGCACCAAATGCTGTCAGTGTGAAAGCACCCTAAGAACTGAACTGATTTGGACCCGAACTAAACCGGACCAGATTGGTCCATGCCTGAGGGCAGTCTAAGGGCACTTTCAGACTTATAGTTCGATTGCTTTGGTCCGCACTAGTCAGAAAAATTTTACAATGTAGCAAACAGACATGGGTACGGTTTGCTTTCACCGGACTGAAACGCGCCACTTTCGATAATAATAATGCACTAAACTCTACTGTTCCGTCCAATTTGGTTTGGTTGCTTTCACACTAGAAGAACCGTACCAAAGTAGGGCAGATAAAGCGGTCCGAGACCACCCCTTTTTATCGGTCTCGGACCGGTTGATTTGGTGTGCACCAAAGTACCGAGATTGCATTCACACCAACGAAAATGAACCGAACTAAGAACTTTTGGTTCGAATGGGACTTTTGGTGCGCACCAAATGCTGTCAGTGTGAAAGCACCCTAAGATCTGAACCGGACCGGGCTGTGCCGTGTCTCACCTGGTTGGGCGTGAGCATGAGTGTGAGGCCGGTCCAGAGGCTGGCGCAGTAGAGCAGCAGGGCGGAGCCGAGGTGCGAGGCCAGGCGGTACTGACTGACGCGGGGGATGTCGTACGACTCCGGCTTCTCCTCCAGCCCACTCTTCACCATGTACCAGCCCAGCAGGCCCTAGGGGTGCAATCACACACGTCAGAAACACTAAGCACACATTTTATGCTACATACTGATTCACCTATACCTATAGCCCACTCCTCACCACATACCAGCCCAGCAGGCCCTATGGGTGCAGTCACACACGTCAGAAACACTAAGCACACATTTTATGCTACACACTGATTCACCTATACCTATAGCCCACTCCTCACCACATACCAGCCCAGCAGGCCCTAGGGGTGCAATCACACGTCAGAAACACTAAGCACACATTTTATGCTACACACTGATTCACCTATACCTATAGCCCACTCCTCACCACATACCAGCCCAGCAGGCCCTGGGGGCAGTCATCACATATCAGAAACACTAAGCACACATTTTATGCTACACACTGATTCACCTATACCTATAGCCCACTCCTCACCACATACCAGCCCAGCAGGCCCTGGGGGCAGTCATCACATATCAGAAACACTAAGCACACATTTTATGCTACACACTGATTCACCTATACCTATAGCCCACTCCTCACCACATACCAGCCCAGCAGGCCCTATGGGTGCAGTCACACAGTCACAGTCAACACATCTGAACTGCGCTAACTACTGACGTCATTTTCTACTACATATTCATTCCGTTACACCTTCATTACCGTAACTACTGAATTCAGTAAAGTGTCAGACCAAGCCCTCCTCGATGCATATCCAAAACATAAAATACCACAATTACTCTATATGTTAAAGGAGATGAAGGACCACTTTCCAAATGCAAACAACCAATGTTAACAGCTACCATTTTCCAAACACGCTGTTTCTACGCCCAACAGCTTTTGAGAGTTAACATTTAGATATATTTTGTATTATGTGCACACTGATATCTGATGTGACTTAATATGTGGAGAAACACACTGGGAATACTAATGGTAGGAGGCATGACATCTTTGAAAGTGCATTACCAAATAACGTCTCACACTTACCTATTCCCATTCAGATGACATCTTTCAAAGTGCATTACCAAACAGTCAGTGTCTCACCCTCACCCATTCACACACACACACTGATGGTAAACACTACCATGCAAGGCAGCCTGCAATGTGAGTAGTCTGTGGTTCAGTGTGTCTTGCTAAAGAATGCTTTTACAGGGTCAGGAAAAGCCAGAATGAACCCAGCAACCTTAGAACTACTGGGCCTCTCCTCTGTCTCCATAGTTACCCTGCACTCAGCATCATCAGGCCAGTGCTGACACCGATGATGACATGCGTTGTTGCCTTTTATTGACACCATCCCAACTTTTTTGAGAGATGTTGCTGGACTCAAAATTGAAATGACCACAAACATCCCACACAACAATAAAAACCAGTATCCAGTTTCAACAACTGATATGTTGTCCTTGGACTACTCTCAAATAAATATATTGCTTGTATGATTTGAGAATTATAGGAGTTATTTTTCATTAACATTTAACACAATGTCTGAACTTTTTCAAAACTGGGGTTGTAAGGTGCTGCGGTGCTGCTCACGTACCTGGAAGAAGACGAACCCACACAGGCCGAGCACCCGGCCCTTCATGGAGCGCGTGAAGTAGCCTTTCCTCCAGAAGTACATGGTGGGGAGGATGTAGGCCAGGCCAACCAGCCGGCCCCACATGCGGTGGCCCCACTCCATGTAGAAGATGAACTTGAACTCGGTCAGTGTCATGTCATGATTCAGTCTGTGAGGGGAGAAACACAGACCTTACTTGATGCTAATTACGCAGTAAAAATAGTGGCTTGCTTTCGAGGTCTACATTAGCATCAAAACAAATACCACTCAAAACACAGTCAGCTGTCTGCGGAAAAAAATAATGATATGTATGCAAATTATGGGTCAATTAGCACCACTCTGTAAACAACAACATTCTGTGCAAAAGTTACATGTTTTCCTGACATATTTTTCTTATAAACTGACACACTTCTGTTTATCACTAAAGAAATGTGGTTAGGTTCCTACTGGAATGAACACCATGCAGACATGTCTTTACAGAAGTAGGCAGACTTACATTTTAAACTCTGGGAATTGCTGGTATTTGGCAAACTCTGCTTCCCACTCTGCCTGGGACTGGGGTGGCTTCATCTCCTTCACTAAATGCCAGTCCACCATCGAGAGACCGGACTCTGTCAACCTGTCAGTTTAGGTGATTTTTAGAAGTGTGAAAATAAACATCATAAACTCCCACACCAGCTATACATAGAAGAAAAGTCCCAAGTTGCTTGTTGCATGTTAAAGTGATACAACAATAGTGTCTGGTACCGCACCTGGTCACTCCACCTAGGACGACTGCTCCCAGCACCAGTCCACTGCATCCAACCAGCCATTTTCCAACAATACGATTTGTAGCGGCGTTAGGTACTGTCGCAGCCGCTGACTTAGCTGTGCCTGTTTCTACAGCCAATGTCGATGTAGTCTGACCTCTCTTCAGCACCCACTGTCGTAAGTGCGTCCTCTGCAGGGAAAAGAATACAGAGACGATACACTAGGTGGCCACAGCTCATCTTCATTGCTTACGTGACCAGGCAACATGTAGACATGTAGGCTATTGCACTTATCATAACATTGCAAGGATGCTGGCTCCCATCTGACCAGCCGTCTTTACATTGACTGTGTTCAAAACGACACATTTTCGATTATTTATTTCATCTATCCGTAACGTCAGTTACCTCCTTACGCTGACCTTATTACTTATTTAGAGCCTGCTGACCGCACTGGCTATAGGACTCACTCATTCACCACGTATGACTTACATGATCCTGTGTGACATAGTGTAACTTTACACAAAATAGCATCTATGTCCTGGTTTAAAGCTTGCTTCCATGGCACATGTAATGCTTTTGCTTGTGCCATCTTGCTAGTAAGTTTTAGCAGCTAAATGTACCGCATATTACTTTGTGGACGATTGCTACTGTACCTGACTTTGAAATCCTCGACCAGCATTCCGACAGCCACACGACGCCACAAACCGTAACGAGGGGAGCAGCATGGTTTCCAAATGAATGAATAACAATCTAAAAATTGTTCCTCAAGCAACCATGTTCACTTACTCAACCAAGAGGCAAGAGCTGTTACCTCTGACCCTGTGACGTAAGGGCGAGGAAAACGAGGAAATACTAGGTGACTTCATTAAATTGTTAGCTGTAATATTGTGTTTGTTTTAATGTATGTGACACTAAATTGATATAAAAAAAATCTGACTGCTAAAATGCTAAAATTCCAAAGAAGACCGAAAGGCTACATTTCATGACGTACAATGTTGTTGTCACGTGATGTGGGATCCTTCTTTGACCTCTACTTGCGAAATGTTTTTATCACAACTTTTGTATTTCTGTGGACCTGTGTAGATTTGTCAATCATTACGTATATAGATGCCTTCAGAAAACTGAGGACAATAATTGCATGCCGCTTACTTGAAAGGACGTTTAAATGCATTAGATACTGTGGTACAAATCTAAATACAAAGCCTAATGTGTAATATTTACCCAGTATTTAGCTTGTTATAGCCATCTAAAATTATGCTCAACTAAGAACTTGTTACTGAAAGCCAGTCAGACGCACATAGCGGGGTGAAAGGTTGCGCGGTGGTCACACATTGTAGATGTCTGACGACAGCAGGTAAACTTCGCAGCTGTCAAGAGTTTTAGGTACAGATGGAAAGTAACAACCGTAGCATTTTGCAGAGTAATGTTGAACGTTCTTGCACAAAGTGCATTGCATCCAAAACGAATGACGAATATTTTACTGCAAATCTGCACGTCAGATCTTTGCTTGATCAATGCTATGGTCCTATTAGGTTGCTCGACATGTGTTTGGTTAGCTTATTAGCCAAGATTTGCATGCTAGTTTGCGAACTGAAGTTGGTCAAGTTGGTTGACTGCTATCTGTTTCCTTCTGTCGCCTGAAATATGTCTCTATTATTGCACTCTTCACCGATCTGTAGAATCGAATCTTGAGGAAATACTTTCATAACGTATTGTAACAATCTTCTACTGTCTGTGGTAACAACTGAGTGGGCTAACCAATGGTTACATCTAATGCCATCTTGGTAGCCATGTCGATTTGCATTTGGTATGTTAAGTTGTCAGTGAGTTTTGACAACTTTGCAATGCACCATCTGCTACAGTGCTGAAGTCCACCCTCTCTTTTTTTAGGATGTCAGAGGGCTTCCTTATGGAAGTGTGTGTAGACTCTGTGGAGTCAGCCATAAATGCCGAAAGAGGAGGTAATCTCTGCCAGTAGCAGCTCTTTCTCCTGCTTGTTAGGGTGCCATATATTTATAACTCCATATTTTGTAACTATAAAACAGAGAATTACAGAACAAAACCTATTTACCCAGGCAGTCAACATACAGATTCAGTGTAAATCATTGTGATTTAAACACACAGTTATCCTAAATGTTTGTTCTTCCTGTCTCCACACAAAGGTGCGGGCCGCATTGAGCTGTGCTCCTCTCTTCTAGAGGGAGGTATAACACCCAGTGTCGGTGAGTATGCTGCCTCTAAATACTGATATATTACATAAGCACTTACACAAATGCATTACAGCTGCTGTAACTCCACACTGTCACTAACGCAAACTAAAGTGGGATTTTATAAGTGTTGGATTCACTTCCTGTTTCCTTTGGAGAATAAAATATATTATATAAGAATATACTTGTATTATACTTATATTATATAAGAATATGCTTGTAGTTTGTACACTAATTCCACAGGCATGCTCAGTATGGCGAGCGTAGATATTGAACCTAATTGCAGCACTGCAGTTATTGTACGGAGAGCGTACCTATTGAACCTAACTACAGCATTGTAGTTATTGTACAGAGAGCGTAGGTATTGAACCTAACTACAGTACTGTAGTTATTGTACGGAGAGCGTAGTTATTGAACCTAACTTCGGCACTGTAGTTATTGTACAGAGAGCGTAGGTGTTGAACCTAACTACAGCACTGTAGTTTTTGCATGGAGAGTGTAGATAATGAACCTAACTACAGCACTGGGGTCCATGAGCTGCCTGTCCCACACAGGGCTCCTGCAGGTAGTGAAACAGTATGTCCGCATCCCTGTGTACGTCATGATCCGACCCCGTGGAGGAGACTTCCTGTACTCCGACCGAGAGGTGGAGGTGATGAGGAAGGACATCGAAATGATGAAGAACTACGGCGCGGACGGACTGGTGCTGGGATGCCTGACTGAGGACGGCAGAGTGGACGCCGAGCTCTGCATGGAGCTGTTAGGTAACCTCCGCTGGGCACTGTGTAGGGTGTAGGCCTAAAGCACGCATATCCGCCTCAAGTAGTCTGGGTGCTGCACCGAAAGAAGAAGGTCACAAAACAGCCACAAAGTCTGCGACACCAGTGTGCTCCCACAAAAGTTTGTAACTGTGACGTTTCAGGTGTCTGATGAAGGGCACATGCCTGAAATGTCATGATTAAAAACTTTTGTGGGTTTGTGGGAGCACACTGCTGTGGGGAGGGGGGGGGGGGGTCTCAAAGCTGGTTGTGCTGGTTGAAACCTTGGCTTCTGCTGGAATTTTTGCCGTGGTCTTAGTCCAAATATAGGAGTCGAGGTGGACACATGTGACCTCATTACTGTAACTATGTTGATTTGCGTCATTGTGTTCTTCCACTCCGGCGCCACTGGACTGCAAGAAATGTTGACTTGTGTTTTTCTGTGAAGCACTTTGTTTGCATCTTGTGTGAATTGTGCTATACGAGTAAATATTATTATTATTATATTATTATTATTTGGTGTCGATTCTCTTGCGCTACATCTGTGCTTTTTAATGTTCATGTAGAATGGTGTTTTCTGTGTGCTCCCGTAGTATGATTGTGCGTGTGAATGTCTTGTGTCTGCACGCCTGTGTGTGTGTGTACGTGTGTATGTCTTTTTGTATGATGTGTATATTTGATATATGTGTGGATGTGTGCATGGTGTGTCAAGGTAATGTATGTGTAGATGAGCATATGCTGCTAGACACCTTCATTTCCTTAGCGATAAATAAAGTGTCTCTACTGTGCTGCTACTAAAAGCCTCTTGGCATTCTTGCTGGGTGGTTGGATTTAACTGAAAGTGCCAGTGTGAAACACTGTGGGCTTTATAGTTGCCATTGATCTTATCTTTCTTTTAACAGCTGCCAGCCGGCCTCTCCCTGTCACATTTCACAGAGGTAAAAGTGGAAAAAAATCAATTCAATCAAACACCATTTCACCTGTTTTCTCCCACACAATTATCATCGCCATCTTTGACCCGTTTCTAAACATAGAGCTGTGACACATCACACCTGCCATTTTTTTACGTCACAGTTTGTGGGTGAGATTAAAAGCATTCTTCCCATCTGTACTTGCAACAGCCTTTGACATGGTCCACGATCCTGTCGTTGCCTTGGAAACGGTTATCTCTCTAGGCTTTGAGCGGGTGCTGACTAGCGGCTTGGACAGCTCCGTGTTGGAGGGCCTTCCCCTGATCAAGAGGCTGGTGGAACAGGTAAGGGCCTGCACTCGTCTTCACACCTTCTTCCTTCATTCCCGAGCTCAATAATGAACTGGCTTTTGGTGTCATATTAGTTTCTGCTGGAATTTGCCAGAACCTATAACTCAGATATGGCAGTCATCAGCAAACCCAATCAGAAATGTCTGTCTGATACCAGCCCTGTCTTGGAGTAAGATGGTACAAATAGACATCGGGACTCGGGTAGCCTGCTGCATCAGACACTTTCACATCGTTTCACTCATGGAAAGCGTCTGAAACCTATCTCCTAAAGTGTCTGCTCCATGGTGGATGGATACTTCCTGCTTCAACCACTAATAGGGCCATCTGATAAATTACACTTTTACCAAAACCTGTAGGAAGTAGCCCAATAACATATTTCTCTTCGGTAACATTTTTCAAGCATTCTTCTTGTTCTGGCTTTAATTCTTTAATTTCAACGCCATCGCTTTCAGCTCTTCCTCTGATCGCTGATTGGCCCAAAAAACTCGGATTTGGAGCGAACCAAAGCCTACAGATAGCTCCCTGACCCAGTGGAGCTGAATGAGCAATTGAGCAGAACCACTAGGTGGGGCTAGCCTGGCTAGGGCTGAGTCAGATAGCTTTGAAATTTCAAAGGATATCGGTACTGTATAAGTTTGTGTGCTACTTTAAAAAGGCTTTGTAATATGTATACTAAAAGATTGTTTTAGACACAGTTTTTCTATTCTTCAACAGGCCAAAGGAAGAATTGTCATCATGCCCGGTGAGTGCGTGTGTGTGTGTGTGTGTATCCATACAGTAACCATGTCTTCAAAATATTGAAGTGACATCAAAATATGTTCAGATGCCACACATGTTTTTTTTTATTTTTTGTTTTTTTGTTTTTGCTGAAAACAAATCCTTGCTACACTGCATAGAAGTATTGCTGTGACCTAAAGTGTTTGTGAAGTGTGGAAATCCAGTGCGTTGGAGAAACAGGAAGCCTTTAAAGCATTATAGCAGGAAGTCTTTCATGAACTGGCCAGCAAAATGGCCAGAGTTGAACTCTATCCGGCTATTTGCTGTTTAGAGGTCAAAGAAAAAAATCAATACAGTTAGAAACAGATGCAAACTTGGGGTTACCCAGTTGTTACAGAGATAGAGAATGTATTCAGTTATAGTGTTTGCAGACAAATAAACGTAATATTGTAAACAGCAAGTTAAGAATAATAAATATATAAAAGATGCTGGGATGCTTTTAGTTGAACCCATCTCTTGCCTGCCTACTTTTTTCTCTCTGGAAAGACTGTAAGCAGTGGTTAAAGTTAGAGGTTAAAATAAGTTGACACATTGTTATTTTTGTTATTGGTATTTTAGGTGTAATGATCATTTAATAATGATTTATCATATAACCCATGTGTAATAAATACATTGTAATGGCAGCATTATTCTGCCACAGGAGGTGGAATCACTGAGCGGAACCTGCAAAGGATTCTAGAAGGATCCGGGGCCCAAGAGTTCCACTGCTCAGCACGCTCCAGTAAGGAGTCCACCATGAAGTTTAGGTGAGAAATCAGAGAGTGTGAATGGTCAGAATGGATGCTGAATAAATGCCTTTTATTGTCACTATACACAGATAAAATAAGATTAAAAGCAGCTCCTTCCCCAGTGCAGACATGTATGTGAAATATTTGCAACATAAAATTAGATAAATAATCAACAGGCTCTGTTGACTCTAGCCTACAAAGTAACTTCAAGGTCCACCCCTGCTTATCTGAAGGCTATAATAAAGTCTTATGTCCCTTCCAGGGAGTCGTGATCCTCAAATACAAACTGTCTGGCCTTGCCCTTTCCTCACACAAGGCAACCTCAGTCTAAACTTTTCTCCGTTGTTGTGCCTCTATTGTTGGAACAAGCTACAAGTTGCTATGAGAGTAGAGGCATCCCTCTCTAGCTTTAAGAAGCTTGTAAAGACTCTTCTTTTCAGAGAGTACTTCCCTTCCTAACGAAACTAACCTCCACTCACCAACACTCTCCTGTACCCTGGCCACACTAACTTAATACTGTTATGTGTTCCTCTGCATATCTGTAACTTGTTTATGTCCTCTTTTGTAAGTCGCTTTGGATAAAAGCGTCTGCTAAGTGTAATGTAATGAAATGTAATGTAATCTTTTGTCTGCTTCATCACACAGGAACTCCAGTGTTAATATGGGGGCTGCCTTGTCCGTGCCAGAGTATTCCCTGAAAGTGGCTGATGTGACTAAAGTCCGCACACTGAACGCCATCGCTAAGAACACGCTTTAGGGTGCCGCGGTGGGCTGGTTCCCCTTGCACCCTTACCCTTACAGAGTGTCACTTACATCCACTGGAAGGTGATGTCTGAAGGTGGTGGAAAAGGCACACCAGTAAAACTTGAATTACCTTCATATGGGTAGATATTCTTGTCAGAAAAACAAAATGAACTGTAATGTTGGGACTGCAATGTTTACAGGATGGTTGAAAGCCCATGTCAACACTAAACATGAACATTACAGACAGATTGTCAATTCCTTTTTTGTTTACTTTGCTACTTGATTTATTTGATCATATTCTAGAAGATGGTATGCATAACGATCATGTTCTGCTACAGATTGTAGGCGATCTAAACCTTGACTCAGTTAGGCAGGCCATTAAGTCACAGAAAGACAGAATTTGAATACAATATTACACAGGATGATTAGCTGTCAGCACATATTTCCCCCAGGATCAGCAGTCCTCTAAAGATCAGATATCTGAGCCCAGCTGAGCCACTGCCAGGCACTTGTTTTTGTGTGTGCCACTTGAAATGAAATCACCCTGTATCCTTCCCCTGAGCTTTTGATGTAATACGTCAGATGTTTGTATTTGGTGGCTTTTGCCTCTTGATGCTTCTGAATGCTGAGCTCGTATTTGTTCAGCTCTCTCTCCTGTGGAGTCTGTCGAATCTATGGAACCACTCCAGCAGTGTGTGAGAGACAGGGACACACGGTGAGGCAATCCTGCTGCCTCATTGCGTTACCTTTCACTCAGACCCAACCCTGGAAAGCACCGCTCGCTTCTCTCTGACAGTGACGCATAGCCGCGCTGGTCAGGAGCCGTGTTTCATCATTGCCATGCAGCTCACCTCTGTACCCACATGTTTTATGAGCGGAGGATTAGTCAGCCCACAACTCCCTCCTCCGTCAGTGCTGTAGCCCTCAGCACTGACAAGCACAGGAGCTCAGGAGCAGACTCGTATCTCATTTATGCAGTCCGTGTCGCTGGCCTTCTGAATTAATGTTTCATCACGCGTTCTGCTCTAGTGCACTAGACCACTCAGATTCCTATAAGACTACTGTGTCCTCATGCAGAGATGGAGGGTTCTAGCTTCAGAAAGTAATAATAATAAAAATAGATGACTTGTTTATAGTGCTTTCCTAAATACCAAAAGTCTCTTTACAGATTGGAATTACACAGATTATGGTAACAACATGGCAAAACACGCATATAAATAGATTTGAAGGCAGTGCCACATGTTTGTTCCAACTATCCACAAAACCAAGTCATTTAATTTTGATTTAATATAATTTTAATTTGGCACAGCTCTTAACCTAGTTAGATGTGCATGGCGGTGTGTGAAACGACCAGTCTTATGAACACAGGTAGAACCAGAGAGTAAGTGGCTACACCGCATGTTTGTTGTTACGATCTACAAACCCAGCTGATTCCTGTTAGCACTCCCCACTCAGGTAGATGTGTGTGGTGATGAGTGAAATGAGCTGTTTTGTGTGCACAGGTAGAGCCACCATATGTCAGGGCTTTTGCTATATGACACCAGGGTTCTCCATGTCTGCCCTAAGAGCTTTCTGAATCATTGTTAACCACATGGGTATGTAATGTGATGGAATGATTAATTGCAAACACTGCAAGTAGAATTTTATTGGGATGATTTTTAAATAACATTAGTCTTTATCAGAGAGGATAATTTTTTTAGTTCTTTCTTTATGCTCTGAATGGAGATAATCATCATTGCAATAAATACTCAATATTTTTTCACATTTGACTTCTTTATTTTCTTATGAGGGGCTAATTATGTGTATTAGCATCACTGTTGGCAATCTCAAAGTAAATACAACTCATTGCCAGTCAGTACAAATGCCTGCACTTGTCTGATAACGCCGTAAGTCTGTCTGAATAGCCCTGAGCTCAGAGTGGAGGTAATGAGTACTCAGGTATGCCTTGACATCAGGGTTGGTGAGATGAGTGTGTGTTTATGACCAGCGAGTCCACGTGAGGTGAATGGTGACTAAGGGTCTTGCCTGTGTGTGTACACCCAACAGCAGTGTGAGAGGGATGACTCTAGACCGCACATAAAGCCTTTTGAACGAGCTTTTTTGAACGAGTGTTTTGCGTAACAGACCTTGACACTTAAATTCACATTAAAGCTCAAGTCACGCAAGAAGCAGTCAGTCGCTCATGTAGGCTATGTTATAGCTGTGTTCTATGTCATTAGCAACTATCAGTAGTGCGAGGACATTTTATCATCAATGTTTGTATTCCCAAAAGATTCAAGATTTGCCTTAAACAGTAATGTTGTACCCACAGAGCTACATTCATATAACGGATTTATATGAATGTTTTTATTTCATGTATTTTTTTAAAGCATGTACAAATTGTGTTTGGTTATTATTTGTCATGCAAGTGTCTAGTTCACTTTTGGGCACAGGCACCGGTGGTGGCTAATCATATGGATACCTAAGAACACACAGAACTCTACACCCTTGAGCTGTCCTCGTTATCATGTTATTTCTCATTATTGGATGAAAGTGCAATGTTTCACAGACGTTTTAAGTCACGTAACCTTGGGAGCGTACCCGTTGTGTCATTTGTTAAAAACAAACCAACAAAAAAAAAAGGTTTTAACAGTGCCACACAAACTGACTAGGCTAATACGAATGCCAGATTTGAGGCTAAATAGGTGGACACATTAGGGAGCTTTGCAGGCAGGCATTCCCTAAGCAGCAGTCACAGATTCAGGATTTGGATGGCCCAATTTAAGGAAGCTTGTTCAGTTGCCCTGTTTTTTTTTTTTCTTCTTGTCCTTTTTGTCCTTTTTCTTCTTTTTTTCCCCTGATGCGACTGAACATGACTTGCATGTGAAAGTAGTTCCTTAACAAGCACACAGCAGCAGGCACAGAGTGTTGTTACGCCTGGCCTAATGGCCCACCCCTCCTCTGTATTCTTTCTTTGCAGCAGGCACAGAGTGTTGTTATGCCTGGCCTAATGGCCCACCCCTCCTCCGTATTCTTCCTATTCCTGCCCCTCTCACCCCACCACCACTAACACCCCCATACGACACACCCCCACCCCCTTTTTAACAGGAAGAGCCCCCTCCTAACCACCCCCACAACCCCTTTCCAGCCCTCTCCCACCTCACACAGAGATATACACACACAGCGACAGAGAGACACCCACGCATGCTCACATGCCTGTGTGGACTTTAAACTGCTCTGTTATGAAAAGTGAACATCAGTGCGTGACAAAGCAATAAGTCGCTCTCTCCTGTGGGACAGCGGAGTGAGGGGCTGGACACATCCTGTACTCGTGGTTTGGAGGGAGAGAGAGAGAGAGAGAGACCGCCTTCTGTGCCCATTTGTTTATATAGAAAAGGAAGGGTCTGGATGTGTTTTAAGGCTGCACACTGCCCAAACTGAGGGAGTTTGCTCCAGGATTGCCATACGACCTGAAAAAGAGAGGCAGCTCCTATCACTGAAGGAGATTAAGCATTAACAGACACTCTCACAGAGACACCTACGTAAAGTTTTTGACTGGTGAAAGAGTGTGTGTGTGTGTGTGTGTGTGTTCAGCTTTTTATGGCACACAGTATATAGCTGAATCACGACTAGAGGCCCTCTGGAGCATCACCCACGATCCTCAGCAGTCAGGGGGGACGATAGGAGCCATGTCTGCAGCCCTGGATGAATACTGTGGCTCCGTGTTCTGGGTAAGTTGACCTGAAAAGCTGCCGGATGCCAGGCGTTGTTTTTCTGTCTAATGATTTCTTTCCGTCTCTCTTTGAGAGAAAAAAAAACAGAAAAACAAAAATAGCCTTCTCTCTTTTTTCTTTAAATGACATTATTCACTTTATGTTAATTATATTATGTACTGTTTTAAATGTTCTTATGGATATTTCATTAATAAATTTAGCTTTTTCTTAAGCCATTTGCTCAAATTAATTTAAACGTCAGGAAATTATATTAAGAAAATTCCGCATGTGCAGAGGCCATCAATAGTCATTGTATCAGACATGTGAATGGTGCATTTGTAGTAATAAAACAAATATTCCAAATGATTTAGTCTCGGGTAATTAAAATTGTGACAAAAATACATTATGTAAGTACAACACTAGTCCATGATATTACATATTGTTGCACAGGTTGTACCACTGCACCTAACTGGGTAGATACACTGTCTGTGCACTGCACATATGTAGAAACCCTGACACTGTACAATAAAGTGTTACCGTGTGTCATTAACTAACACATAACTTACCCTGATCCAGACAACAGTTGTATGCATACAAGTAAACCAAGCATACCAAGTCCTTGCCTAAAAACGTGGAGGTTATGAATTCAAGTAAAAATTTCATTGTACTTGGTGCACCACCTGTTGCAGATGACAAAAAACTCCTTTGAAACAAGACAAGACATTAAATGTTAATAGCAAATTAATGACATCATTTTTTATTAAGGTGCATAAATCTTACAGATGCATATGTAAACAGAATCCATAATCTTATTTATTCTTTTGTTCAAGACACGTTTCATGACAGATTTGTTTCTTCCCTTTGATCATATGTGAGTCACATCACAGGCAATTAAAAGTCTAGTTAGCAACTCAGCTGGGGGGGTCTGACATTTACTCAGCGGTACTGTCTGCTTGCCCCACTGTCAGAATGCCTCGTACCTGGACCGGCCTGACCCAGACCTGCCTGTGTGTGTGGAGCAGACGGTTCTGGTGTGGGTACCGCTGGGCTTCCTGTGGCTAACCAGTCCCTGGAACCTGGTAGCGCTCTTCAAAAACAAAGCCCCCGAAAGGCACCTGTCCAAACTTTATGTCGGCAAACAAGTAAGCGAGCTGTATTTGGAAACACTCCCTCTTCTTTTATCATGTATCTTAGGATGCCGGGTTGTGATCATTTGTTTCCTTTTTTTCCTAATATGAAAATTCAGTGGGAATATTCAATGCCATTTTGTATAACAATCATGACAACGTTCACAAATCTCTTAAACTGTGTTTTGTACTGACCGTTAATTTTGCTGGCACTTTTAAAATGTTTTTTTAACAGTTTAGGCATTTTTGGTCACAGCTGTTTTTCTTTGTTGTAACATCTCTGTATAGATCGTTGCTGGGCTCCTATTTCTAACTGCTGTGGCTGGGCTTGGTGTCACGCTCGGTGAGGATTTTGGTCCCAATAGTGACTCAACAACAAATGGAAGGAACGCGGCAGTCTATTACACCAATCCAGTGCTGTTTGCCGTCTCATGGGTAAGCCAGACCAGACAAAGGCACAGGGCACCTCATCTGGTAATGTGTAACAGAAAGAAAGAGCTGGTTTGGTAGTAGTAGAACAGAGAGCATCTGCACACTGTTTGAAGTCTTCAAAGTCTATTTTATTGTGAGTTAAAAGACAGGCCTGACGAAGTTCCCATGTGATCAAAATGCTGCCTGTCATCAAGTTACTATAAATGAAATAGACCTTGTGGAGCTGAAACAGTGTGCAGACCCTCTCTGGCCTACTGTCTGTTACATTTGACTGCAAGTCTGTGTGTGCTTCTTTGGATGAGAGCACCTTTTCTCTCTGCCACTCTGCGTGATGGACAGCCATAGCCAGGGTGCTTGCTCTTTTTGTAAATTAAAATTCCAGACTGTTTCCATACTTTTTCAAAACCTATCATTTTTTTCCTGAAAACCTTCACTTCACGTACTTGTATACTTGCGTGCCTACTGTTTTGGTTGAGATTGTACCTGTTTTGTTTAATAGACAGGTTTGCTTTAGATAGTGTATGAATATATCAATGCAGTAAATGTGACCAGTTAGTGAAATCATAGCAAGTTTTTTTTACATAAATTTCTTAAGTACTTCATATTTTACACTATTATGTGCATGATTATTGAGAACACTTGTAACATTTGACTGTGAGCTCTGGAGTATTTTACAGTCTACAGTTTTTTTAAAATTCCATACTTTTTAAGACTTTCAAGACCTGTACAAGCACCCTGCATAACGTACATCGATTTCACAGATCCTGGTGATGCTTCGCCACGAGAACATTCGCCGAAAGCACATGGCCGTGGACTCCGGCTCGCTCTTCATGTTCTGGGTCCTGCAGGTGGTGTGTGAGATCTTCGCCTTTCAGACACTCCTTCGGAAGGCCCTGGTAGAGGTGAGGACAGAGGTGGGAGGTTGGAGGTCAGGCACAAACTAACCGGCCGCCCCGTCGTTCCACAGGCACGCCTTCAGTGCTGTTGTTTGTCTTTTGGCAGGAGGGAATGTCAGATCTTCCGCGCTTCTGCTTGTTCTACATAGCCTTCGGCCTGCAGGTGATCTCCCTCCTCCTCTCCGCCATCGCTGACGTGCCGCCCGAGGCTGAGAAGGTGGCGAAGAAGGTGAGAGTTTGCGTAACATGTCATTTGGATAGTCCACTCAGTTTCAGTTGCATTTTGGCTATTGTCTACTGCCTGGCAGTTCAGCTCCCCTGAGAACCACGGGGGACATTAGTAGAGCTCTCCAACAAAGCCTGTCCTGTGTATCTCTGTCTTATGTTCCTTTGGCAAAGTGTTGAAGCACTTTTAGCTACAACCTTTGTATGAAATTTGCTATACAAGTAAAACTGCCTTATCACCTACATACATTTTCTAAAGGACCATCTATGGACTATATCCAAATAAAGTGTCACAGTTTTGATGTCTAGGAACTTATTGAAAATATCTCTCCATAACTGTTCCTATGTTCCTATGTGTTCTTATTATTTATAGCATTTGGTCATTGAACCTCTGCCTATAAACCCCACTATGTCCATCTCTCACCCTGTAGAATCCAGAGGCAGGAGCGGCGTGTCTCAGTAGAATCACATTTAACTGGTTCAACAGGTATGTGACCCTGCAGATGCTTGCATTTCATTTAATGGAGCTAGATAACACTAACAAACAAACCAGCGTGAAGAACCAGCATTGGGTGCCAGGCTAGAAAGAGAAGAACTAATTTGGATTTCTAACCTCTGAATAACTTTCACTGAAGAACCAAACTGCCAACCTATAGTAAATTAGGCCTTATTTTACAACACAGTGCAAACAGTGCAGAGGGAATTGCAATTGTGAGTGTTAATACAGAGAAATTCAACAAGATTTTTTTTTAAAGAATGCCACAAAGGACACTAACATGCATCTGATACAAGCCATGTTCATGCTCTAACCTTTTAACATTGGTGCTGACAAATGAAGACCTTTAAATACTGTAGCAGGGACATTGGCATTTCAGCCTGTACATTTAGCACAAAGTATACATAGCAATGCGGTATCTAGACACACGCAAATAGAAGTAGATAAAGAGGATATTAAAGATGCGACGGTCAGCACTTGAAGTGGGGAGCATCAGACCTGAACAAATAAAGTCCAGCCAGACATACCTACCATTTGCCACACATATGTAATTAGCCAGTAACGTCCACTGATTGTCTTGTTCCCTAGCATGGTCTTCAAGGGCTACAAGACACCTCTGGTTCAGGAAGACCTTTGGGATTTAAATAAGAAGGATGCCACGCGGCACATCTCTGACATGTTTGAGAGCGTGATGATGGACGAGCTGGGCAAAGCTCGGCAGCGGTTTCAGAAGCAGCTCAGGAAGAGGAAAGCCAAGCAGAAGGACGACCCCCATCAGAACGGCCTCGCCAGAGGTGTGAGTCAGGACGTGCTTGTGATGGTAAGACAGCTGAAGTGCATTAGGGTAGGGTAGGCTTCACTCTATTCAATCTATTTTTCATTACTTATATAATGCTGGACAAACATTTGCTCAAATAACTTATTAACCTCCACAGACACCATTTAGTGCCATGCATTTTTTTATTATTATTTATTACACCTTAATTACACTTTTTATTACTTTTTCAAATACAAACGTTCTGCATGTATAGTCTAGTCTCCTTCCACCTTTTTGTTCAACTAATGCCAGTCTAGCTCATATCTTCAGACGACCACTTTGTCTGAGGTAATTACAGTGCATTTTAGGAACATGTCTTCACAGGATGTCCTCTGTAGAAAAAAAAAAGTGCTTTTCCACTCAGCAAAGTACCCAATGCGCAGGCCAACAGTGCGTAACAATATACATTATACCTAGCTGACGCTCTTATCCAGAGCGACTTACTGTTGTTTATAGGGTTTTAGTTACAGTCCCTGGAGCAGTGTGGGGTGAGATGCCTTGCTCAAGGGCACTTCAGCCATGGGTAGAGCAGTATTCGAACCTGTGACTCTCCAATGCCAAGACCAACTCCCTAACCACTAGATCACTAGATGGGCACTTGATGCCCGCCTATGCATCAAATGCAAATTCGAATCAAATGCATCAAATGTATCATATCCATGTGCTATGTTGTTTTTGCCCGTAACCCAGGAGGAGCAGGGTGGCAGCAAAGACGAGAAGAAAAAGAAAGAGAAAGAGAAAGAGAAAGAGGACGAAACACTGCATCCGAATTCATGGCTTATACCCTCCATTTCCAAGGCCTTCAAATGGATGTTGATCGAGTCGGCTTTCTTTAAATTACTGTATGACCTTCTGGCTTTTGTCAGCCCCCAGCTGCTCAAGTAAGTAATGTATGCGTGCAATATCACACCTAAAAGGTTCTGGGAAGACTGTAGTCTGATAGCTTTTTGTACGAGGTCTGCATGGTGGTCTCTTACGACAGTGAGCTGGGCTATATTTACATGACGTCACCGATCAGTAATTATCCTAATCACGTTTTTTGCATTGACTTTAGATCAATGATTGACTCATCAGCACATGACTGGCCGCTGTGAAAGTTCATATGTACAGTTTATTAACATGTGGCTGTAGTGAGCCACACAAGCAAAATGTTGTAAAATTATTGCACCGCTGCAGATGGTCGTACTTGCTAACTAACACAGTGCATTTATGAAGCACCTTTTAAGAAGCCCAAAGCACTTTACATTGAAGGAGGATCTCCCTAACAAACACCAGTGTGTAGTGTAGCACCCACCTGGGCGACACACAGCAGCCATGACACACCAGAACGCTCACCACACACCAGAACGCTCACCACACACACCAGAACGCTCACACACACACCAGAACGCTCACCACACACACCAGAACGCTCACCACACACACCAGAACGCTCACCACACACACCAGAACGCTCACACACACACCAGAACGCTCACCACACACACCAGAACGCTCACCACACACACACACCAGAACGCTCACCACACACACACACCAGAACGCTCACACACACACCAGAACGCTCACCACACACACCAGAACGCTCACCACACACACCAGAACGCTCACCACACACCAGAACGCTCACCACAGACACACACCAGAACGCTCACCACACACACACCAGAACGCTCACCACAGACACACACCAGAACGCTCACCACACACACACCAGAACGCTCACCACACACACCAGAACGCTCACCACACACACCAGAACGCTCACCACACACCAGAACGCTCACCACACACACCAGAACGCTCACACACACACCAGAACGCTCACACACACACCAGAACGCTCACCACACACACCAGAACGCTCACCACACACCAGAACGCTCACCACACACACCAGAACGCTCACCACACACACCAGAACGCTCACCACAGACACACACCAGAACGCTCACCACACACACCAGAACGCTCACCACACACACACACCAGAACGCTCACCACACACCAGAACGCTCACCACACACACCAGAACGCTCACCACACACACACACCAGAACGCTCACCACACACACCAGAACGCTCACCACACACACCAGAACGCTCACCACACACACACACCAGAATGCTCACCACACACACCAGAACGCTCACACACACACCAGAACGCTCACCACACACACCAGAACGCTCACCACACACACCAGAACGCTCACACACACACCAGAACGCTCACCACACACACCAGAACGCTCACCACACACACCAGAACGCTCACACACACACCAGAACGCTCACCACACACACCAGAACGCTCACCACACACACCAGAACGCTCACCACACACACACACCAGAACGCTCACCACACACACACACCAGAACGCTCACCACACACACCAGAACGCTCACACACACACCAGAACGCTCACCACACACACCAGAACGCTCACCACACACACACACCAGAACTCTCACCACACACACCAGAACGCTCACCACACACACCAGAACGCTCACCACACACACACACCAGCTTGAGGCCTGATTCACACCGACTCGACCGTATTCAGCGCGCATCCGTATACAATATGTTTGTATAGGGACAGAATACGCTCAGATTACGCGTGCGGTGTGGATAGTCTAATTTGTTAACATGCATTCTAAACGAATACGGACAGAAAACGGAGTTTGGTGTGAATGAGCCCTGAAGGGGAGAGTGAGGGAAAGGCTCAAATGAGCCAATTTCCTCAGGGGATGATTGGGGTGGGGGGGGCAGATAGAACGAGCCAGGCTGTCCATTTAGCCAGGACACAAGACTGAGTCTGAGACACAGTGTGAGAGTAAAGTAAAATGGCTGGCTTCCCCTCTCAGGCTGATGATCACCTTCACCCAGGACACGTCCATCTACGCCTGGAAGGGCTACGTGTACGCCACCCTTCTGCTGCTGGTGGCGGTCGTGCAGTCCGTCTTCCTCCAGCAGTACTTCCAGCGCTGCTTTGTGTTGGGCATGAAGGTCCGCACAGCACTCATGGCAGCAGTCTACAGGAAGGTACTGCGTGTGCTCAGCCATTTTGCAGTAACCTTTATTTAACCAGTTTCTGCCCTCTGGTTCCCGTTTCAAACATCCATTAGCCCGAACCAACAGATAAAAACACTCCTTTATACCCTCTGCCGTTCAGCGGCTAAACTCCATGAGGAAACAGAGATAGCCCCCTCCCCTCCCTGCCTATTTTGCATATTTTATTCCTATTTATTATTTTAAATGTTGTGTGTCTTGAGATGTTTTGTGGAGATGTGGGTATGTGTGTGTTGTAATGTGTACTACCCCTGCCCATACTAGGAAAATAAAGTGTTACTGCTACTATTCTGTCTGTAGAATGGAGTTACAGAGTGCATTACAAAGACAAAACTAACCAGATAAGGAAGATGAGAAATATGTAAATTGAATACATACAATATATCACAGATAAATAAAAGAAAAAGAAAACACAAGATTGATATGGAAAACGGAAGTAAGGTTAAGAGAGGCTCCCTGATAAAAGTGGGTTTTAATGTAGGATTTGTACTAGGTGTGACACCTGGATTCCTTGCTCCAGTTCAACACTTAACCTTTCGTTTTTAAATGTCACTCCTTAGTCGTTCCTCCGTGGTGAATAATAATCCCTGCGCAGAAACGTATTATTTGGGGGCACACTCCAATCTGCCTGTGAACAACAGCAGGAGCATCATTGGCTTTGAAGGCACTATACTATACTGTGTGTAGGACAGGATGGTCTGCAGGGGGCGCTATACTGTATGCAGGATCAGGGCAAGCACTGTTTCCCTCCTAGATGCAAGAGGCGAAGTATAAAATCAAAACACCATCAGTTTTAATATTCTGCCTGAACCAATGTTTTCTGTGACATTAGTCATTAGTTAACACACATTATTAATCTATTTTTGTCAATCTATAGTGACATACTGTAGGATATTTTGTTTTGGTGTACTAGGGACCATGTACAGATTAAAACACAATTGTTGGCATTTGATGCATTGTCCCAGAGTTAGCCTTAGCCTAATTTACTTGCTATACATTTCATATGGCAATAGAATACATATAGCACCTTTAGAGCAACACTAAGTAGTTTTTTGAATCTTGATAATAGCAATGTTTCCAAAATCATTTCAGTGGTTTATCAACTTGTAATGGTGAAAAGCACTTCTGAATTCACTTTGCCATCTTCCATGGGCTATAACCGCACTAAGCAAGTTTGGAGGAGCAAACCATCTCTCTGTAGTTCTCTATGAGAAGCAATTCTGCTTTCAACCTGTAGGGCGACCGAAGACAAAAATTACTTAGCGTTGCTTTAACATTTGCTGCTTGTGATTGACAGGCCCTGATTGTGTCCAACGACACGCGTCAGGAGTCCACAGTGGGCGAGACGGTCAACCTGATGTCTGCCGATGCCCAGCGCTTCAACGACATCACCAACTTCATCCACCTGCTGTGGTCGTGCCCGCTGCAGATCATCCTGTCCATCTTCTTCCTGTGGCAGGAGCTGGGGCCCTCTGTGCTGGCCGGCCTGGGGGTCATGATCCTGATGGCCCCCATCAATGTCCTCTTGGCCACCAAGTCCAGGAACTTCCAGGTATGTGACGGGCAATCTCGATGGTTTATTTCCCCACAACGACAGGTGGGGGGGGGGGGAATGAATGACCAGCGCTCTCCTCCACCCTCGCTTGCGACTGAGGTGCCCTGAGCATGGCACCGCCCACACACATGGCTGCCCCGGGCTGCCCCCTGCTCACACGTGTGGGATGGGTTAAATGCAGAGCTTACACGTAATGCTGTAGTGTGCTGCAAGATCACAATGACAAATGGGATTCACCTCCACTTCTTTTTGTTCAGTTTCATGTAGTACTGAATGCTAACCTGGTCCTGATAAATGAGATCCACTTCTTTTTGTTCAGTTTCATGTAGTACTGAATGCTAACCTGGTCCTGATAAATGAGATCCACTTCTTTTTGTTCAGTTTCATGTAGTACTGAATGCTAACCTGGTCCTGATAAATGAGATCCACTTCTTTTTGTTCAGTTTCATGTAGTACTGAATGCTAACCTGGTCCTGATAAATGAGATCCACTTCTTTTTGTTCAGTTTCATGTAGTACTGAATGCTAACCTGGTCTTGATAAATGAGATGTGCGTAGGGATACATAGTAAGTAAGTTAAAGTGCATGTGATGCGTCGGTAGACGTACGGTACTTGATGAACATGTTCGACTACCTAATAAATGTGGACTGAGAAACATTAATAGCTGTCATGACCACAAACTAGAACATTCATAACATGACAGATAACAATGTGAAGAGGTTTACTAGTGTTGTAAGACCACAGGATTGTCCTGCAGCAGAGAGTCAGAAGCTGTAGAGGGTAGCACTTTTCTCCTTGTGGTAATGTTTTCAGGATGAATTCCACACCATTAGCAGTTGTAAGTAATAGATTCTTGCAAGATTCTTGCAATAATTGCCATAATTGGATTTTTTTTCTGTAAGCAGGCACAGCTACAGTTTTTCCCCCTAAGACCATTTGTTTACTTTGCATCACATGTTTTCATCTTTGTCTGTTAACTGGCAATCACTAATCTGTTGCATTAAAAAAGTTATAATTAGTCTGCAGCACTTCTCTGTACATTTGAAATGGTTTCCTAAATTCATGAAGTTCATGCTGCAGTATCATATCAGCATTACTTTAATTCTTGAAACATAGCCGTGTGAAATTCACATATCCAATTATCCATCCCTTTCAGGCAGAAAACATGAAACTGAAAGACAAACGCATGAAAATTATGAATGAAATCCTCAATGGTATGAAGGTATGAAAAACATTTTATCAAACATTCACACTAAAAAACATTGCTTTTTGAAAAATATTTAACTTTATTTTTATAGCTCTCTTCATAGAAAATTTGTTAAAATGGTTCCTTTTGTTGGCGTAGTGAAATGGGAGAATATGTGGAAGCAATCACTATGTACCTTGTTTGACCTTTGTGTGTATACTCGTGAGATTGATGTCAGACTGAAGGACTTGTGTGAAATTGTTTTCAGCACAACTTGCCACCTGCAGTTCTTCTTCTTGCTTTTATGGCATGATAAATTGATTAAAGGCATGAAACACCCATTGATCCTGAGGTGCATTACTGATCAAACAAACCAAACAAAGTACGATTGACTTAGGACTCAGGAAATAATAGAACAATAGTAATGAAACCTAAAGTGCTAAGTATTCTCCCAAGCAATAGTATGTTAGAATAAGGTTGGTAGTTAGGAAGGCCTTAATCTCTTCTCCCAAAGGCACTCTTCCTAGATGCACAAGTACCTTGTGTTTTCTCTAAATTCAGGCTTTTGTACAGCATGTGGGCTCCACCCCTTACACCCCTTGCACCCCTCTCTGCCCCCCTCTCTGCCCCCCTCTGGCTGCCTGGCCTTTAGATTCTGAAGCTGTATGCCTGGGAGCCATCCTTTGAGGCACAGATCCTTGCCATCCGTGAGCTGGAGCTGAAGCTGATGAAAAAGATTGCCTACTTCTCGTCTATCTCCACTTTCATCTTTAGTGCCGCTCCAGCTATTGTAAGCGTTCACTATTCCAGAAGTTATACGTGTGTGTGTGTGTGTATGTGTGTTCTAAAATTACTGGTTTTGAACTACATATACCCTTATGTTCTTTCAGGTTTCCCTGGCAACGTTTGCTGTTTTTGTCTCAGTCAGTCCGAACAATATCCTTGATGCTGAGAAAGCTTTCACGTCCATATCCCTCTTCAACATCCTCCGTTTCCCTCTGGCCATGCTTCCCATGCTTATTGGTGCTATGGTCCAGGTACAGAGCCCCCCATCCACACATTTAAAACACTGACACATGCCACTCATACAGTATACTGTACATTAACATACATGTACATACATATACAGTTTAAAGCACTGACACATGCAACTCATACAGTATACTGTACACATTAACATACATGTACATATACATATACAGTTTAAAACACTGACACATGCCACTCATACAGTATACTGTACATTAAAATACATGTACATTTAAAACACTGACACATGCCACTCATACAGTATACTGTACATTAACATAAATGTACATGTACATATACAGTTTAAAACACTGACACATGCAACTCATACAGTATACTGTACATTAACATACATGTACATATACATATACAGTTTAAAACACTGCAACTCATACAGTATACTGTACATTAACATAAATGTACATGTACATATACAGTTTAAAACACTGACACATGCCACTCATACAGTATACTGTACATTAAAATACATGTACATTTAAAACACTGACACATGCCACTCATACAGTATACTGTACATTAACATAAATGTACATGTACATATACAGTTTAAAACACTGACACATGCCACTCATACAGTATACTGTACATTAAAATACATGTACATATACATACACAGTTTAAAACACTGACACATGCAACCCATACAGTATACTGTGCATTAACATACATGTACATTTAAAACACTGACACATGCCACTCATACAGTATACTGTACATTAACATACATGTACATATACATATACAGTTCTGAACAAGCCATAGGGCAAGGGAATTTGGTGTGAATGCAATGCAGTGTATTTCTGCATTTTCAAAACGCAGTGTTGACTATGTTCATTTTTGAAACCATATTGACTACCTGTTTGACTACCAGGCTCAATTTGGCTAATCAAATGTTGTCTTTTTGGGTTTTATGGACTGTTTTATTGCATTATATAGCACTGTTATTATACTTTTCTAAAATGACCAACTTATGACTAATATTTTATAAACTTCACCCTGTTACAAGCGATGCTCCCTGAACATTGCCTTTTAAGTGGACAATAACTGGAAGTTAAATGTGTATTAACATTTTCTGGGAAAAAGTTTTTATTTTATTTTAATAATGTTACACTCACAAAGCAATCTCACTGCAGATTGCTGTCTCTAAAAAACGCTTGGAGAAGTTCCTGGGCGGAGAAGACCTCGACAGCAACACTGTGAACCACGACCCAAGCTTTTGTATGTACACGAATGTGCACCACATTCCCTTCTTATAGTTAACTCTGATCATGAGATCATACCTCATAAAATATTTTATAGTTCATAGAATATTTCTTTCCTAGAAATGCGAAAGGGTAAAAGAAATTCATATAGGAGTTTGGAGGAGTATTCCTCAAAAAGGTTGATTTAGAAAGGTATTGATTTTAAAGCGCATAACCACAGAAGTCTTGACTTTATTCTGTTTCATTAAAATAATAATAATACAGTTTATTTAAAGTGCCTTTCATGTTACCCAAGCACACTGCAAGTAAAATAAGATAAACAAATAAAAGGCACAATAAGTCATGTGGGGGCAGGAGCTACCGTAGACAACAGACACAATACAACAGAACTTAACATATCAGGGGGAGGGATGTGATTAAAAGAGGAATGGTTGATTTTGCAGGCTATTGGTGGCCAGATGTGTAACTACAGAAGTGTCCCTACTTTATGCTGTATGCTATTATAGGCAGTGCAATCAGGGTTACAGACGGCGCCTTCTCCTGGGGAAAGGACAATGATCTCACGCTGAAGAAGTGAGTGTGTGTGTGTGTGTGTGCGCGTGTGTGTGTGTGAGTGCGCTGCTTTAATTCTGCCCTTTCGCCCCCTGCTCTCCGTCACTCACGTGTGCGTGAGTGTGTGTGAGTGTGTGAGAGTCTGTGTGAGTGTGTGTGAGTGAGTGTGAGTGTGTGTGTGTGTGTGTGTGTGTGTGTGTGTGTGTGTGTGTGTGTGTGTGTGTGTGTGTGTGTGTGTGTGTGTGTGAGTGTGTGTGAGTGTGTGTGAGTGTGTGTGAGTGTGTGTGAGTGTGTGTGTGTGTGTGTGTGTGTGAGTGTGTGTGAGTGTGTGTGAGTGAGTGTGAGAGTGTGTGTGTGTGTGTGTGTGAGTGTGTGTGAGTGTGTGTGAGTGTGTGTGAGTGAGTGTGAGAGTGTGTGTGTGTGTGTGTGTGTGTGTGTGTGTGTGTGTGTGTGTGTGTGACATTAGGCCGTGTGTCAGAGGATGTCAGCACTGGAGTAGTTTATTGGACATACTGGTTAAATTAATACCATCAATCAAACAGCGTGCCTGTGTGGCCAATAGATGGCACTCTGTCGCATGCATGCACGCATCCATCAAGTGCCTTGGTCTCTGTATGTGCATAGCAAATTAGGTCTCTGTGTGCATACAGACCTTTATTTGATCTGTGCGTATTTCATGTCCAAGCCGTCAGCGGTCGGCGTCAAAAAAACCCGACTTCACACAAAGGGCCCTCCTGAGCAATAATCTCCTCTTCATTGTTTCCTCTCCAGGGTATTTACAGTCAAGCGCAGGGCAGTGTGAGGAAGTGGGGGAGGAAAAACAATTATCACCGGTAGCCGTTGCGGGGGTGTGTGGGCATACATGTCATTATCGGTCTCCATTATTAGTGCCCCTTTACCCGCCCTGTCAATCTAATATAGCCCTGCTAGCCTTCGATATGAGCCAGCGCTGCCTGCGTTCATACTTGGCTGTGCCGCTAAAATCAATTAGCAATCAGGGATGGCCAGGCCCTCGCGGAATGCTAATCGCTGGTCCTCACCCCGACAAACAAACGAGCAAATAGGTAAATCAGAACATAAATGCCAGCCCAACCTCTTCCGGGTACAGCGTGCGAGGCTGCCATAAACGGCAATCAGGGTTCATCAGCACAGATAAGAACGGGCTGCATTGTGCTTTGATTGTGTGAATGCCGGCGTGATTATGTTGTCGACAGTCTGAGTGATTTCCGGCCCCCAGCTCTTAACATTTAAAAACATTTCTCTGTCCGCCGCCTCTGATATTTTATTGCTGATTGCTTCTCATCTTTGACATGCAACACTGAAGTTTCTTTTTTTGCGCTGGGAAATTCAAACATGATAACATCTCAGGCTGGGTACTTATATGGCATTATGGCCAATTTCGTCTTCATATGAGCAGTTAGTTTGCCAAGGACCTGGTGATCTGGAAGCATTGTGTAGGATAAGTCTATATTCTGTCTTTGCATATGCACATTTAGTGAAAAACAGCTGTGTTGTGCTACAAGAGGTAGACATTTGTGTAGGAGGTAGTCACACTGGTACTGGTAAACACACCATTTTATGGAAATCACAAATGAATATGGAATTAGAAATGAATATGCAATGTGTTCCACAATTTAGTGTGGAAGCAAAGGCTTACATTTGAATCATTTTACACCTGAATATCCTCTATATCTTGCACTTGGGAAAATGTCAAGTCGACATATGTCTTACTCCCTCTTCCTGTTGTAGTGTGTGTCTGGATATAAAGGCCGGTAGACTGGTCGCTGTGGTTGGAGCCGTTGGGTCGGGGAAGTCATCCCTTCTTTCTGCCCTACTCGGAGAAATGCACAGCATCAAAGGCTCCATCAACATGCAGGTTGGTAACTGCAGAGCGAGAGACTAGTGAGTAATTATTGTGATGCGATGGCAAGAGCATGATGTTGACGTGCCTGAATTAGCTTTAAAACAAGGCATTCAGGCAGCTCATGAAATGATTGATAAATAAGAGGTTCGAGCCTGTCAGTCACATATGCTTTATTTGTTTGCTTCATAGAGTGACAAGCATACAGTGTGTGGCAGAACAACAAATTATTCGTTAAACATTTCTTAAATGCTTTGAAACTGAAAGCTTAGATTCATAATTGTAGACTCATTATGTGATAGCATCCCAAAGCGCTGGAAAGGAAATATCATTATCTGTAAAGTACATATCACTATCCCTAGTTTACACTTTATTGTAAGATGAAAAACATTCCTATTATCATTTCTAGTCAACATAGACCAACATGGCCAATATATATATGACAACATAGTAGGAATAGGGGTTGTGCTCAAGCGTCATGGAGCAGGACGGCAGAATCAACAAGTTCTAGGACACTTCTAGAGCAGAGCAGACCCAGGAAAGACGGGAGCACACAGAGAACTTTTTAACTTTTTAATAAGGTGCAGCAAATGACTGACATTTCGAGGGCACACTGTCTTCTTCAGAGTCAACGATAACATCTTTTTTTCCACCTCCCCACATTCCTCCATTCTCCATCATCTCTCTCTCTCTCTCTCTCTCTCTCTGTCTTTCTCTCTCTCTCTTTCCCTCTGTCTCCCTCTCTCTCTCTCTGTCTTTCTCTCCCTCTCTCTTTCTCTTTCACTCTCTCCCTCTCTCCCTCCTCCACAGGGCTCTGTGGCCTACGTTCCCCAGCAGGCCTGGATCCAGAATGCCACGCTGAGGGACAACATCCTGTTTGGGTCGGCGCTGGAGGGGGGCAGGTACGAGAGCGTGCTGGAGTGCTGCGCCCTCAAGCCAGACCTAGAGCTGCTGCCGGGGGGAGACGAGACCGAGATCGGGGAGAAGGTGAGGCCCTGACTGGACACACACACACACACCCACACACACCCACACACATGCACACAAACACACATATACACACACACACATACACACACACACATACTCTCTCTCTCTCTCTCTCTCTCTCTCTCTCTCTCTCAACCTACAAAGCTCTCTGTTCTCTCAGACAGCAATGTCAAGTTTGCACATCACATGTCAGACAGCATGTTTATCAGAGGGGCGTAGTCTTACAACCAGTCATGTTGCATGGCTCGACTGTCAAAGCACAGGACTACCAACACCATTAAAGGCTATGGTAGCCGATGCAACTTTTTCAGCACTGTTGCTGGGCAGCAACATGATTTGCTCCTAATTTTGGACAGGATGATCACCAAAAGGTTCCTACTGCTGATCTAAGTTCACCCGATAAAAACTTGTTTCCTAATATGAGTGATACAGTGCCCAAATTATATGTGTTCGTAGTGTTGCCCAGCAACATTGCTCAGAAAGTTGCCCAGTGTATCATCATCTTAATAGTTTACTACTAATATTAGTATATGGCTGCCAGCACCATGGTCCATGATTCACTAATAATATCAGCACCCATTTTTACAGCGAGAGTTGTGTTGCAGTAGAGAGTCTGTGAGTAAATATTGTTCTAGGTGGCATCTGCTGGTTGGCACCGAGTGCCACTAACAGAAGTAAAGCAGCATGGCTAAAAGGGAAGGCCTGTTGTGTGCACGGTCAGTGACGTGACAGCCTGACTTTGTTTTTATCTTGTGGGCAAACAATATTCTGCCTTACAGTCAATTTCCTCTCAGTACATGTTTGTTCTTATGCAGTATTTCCACCGTCCTGCAAATATACATTACATTGCTATAGCTGTCATCTGTATGGGGCCTATTCAAAAGCTACAGCACATGTAATATAAGCACCTTGTCACTGGCAACCATGCCAAATAAATGCTTCTCTTTGCTTTCTAAGGCATGAATCCCACAGCGTTGAAATATTATCTTATGTAATATTTAGGATTAATCAATCAATTACAGAAAAACTGATGCTACACAAACTGATGAACACAGTAGGCAGTAAAGAACATCTACCCCAAAGGTCATCAGTCTCTATCTGCCTTTCTTTCTTTCTTTCTTTCTTTCTTTCTTTCTTTCTTTCTTTCTTTCTTTTTCTTTCTTTCTTTCTTTCTTTCTTTCTTTCTTTCTTTCTTTCTTTCTTTCTTTCTTTCTTCCCCTGGTTTCCATATGTGACGCATTCAACTTGAATCTGGCCAGCTCTTTCACCCAACTCGCAATGGACATAAGCACTGCAGGGGGGCTGGAGGATGGCCAGCTCTGTCTGTCTGTTTGCCTGCCTGTCTGTCTATGTGTCTGCCTGTGTATGTATGTGTCTGTCTGCCTGTCTGTCTGCCTGCCTGCCTGTCTATGTATGTGTCTGTCTGCCTGTCTGTCTGCCTGCCTGTCTATGTATGTGTCTGTCTGCCGGTCTGACTGTCTGTGTATATATGCCTGTCTGCCTGCCTGTCTGTGTATGTGCCTGTCTGTCTGTCTGTCTGTCTGCCGGTCTGTCTGTCTGCCAGTCTGTCTGTCTGCCGGTCTGTCTGTCAGCCTGGCTGTGCCTGTCTGGCTGTCTGTCTGTCTGTGTGTTCGGTGTCTATCTTTCTTTCTGTTTCTGTCTGCCTGTCTGTCTGTGTCTACCTTTCTGTCTTCCTATCTGTCTTCCTATCTGTCTTCCTATCTGTCTGTAAGTATGAATGACTAGACTGATGGATGTGGAGGATGTGCCTCTAACTGCCCCTAACTGCCTCTCCCCCTCCGGTTGCCAGGGTATTAACCTCAGTGGGGGGCAGAAGCAGCGTGTCAGCCTGGCCAGGGCCACCTACAGCAGTGCGGACACCTACCTGCTGGACGACCCGCTGTCTGCCGTGGACTCCCACGTGGCCAAGCACCTCTTCGAGAGGGTCATCGGGCCCAAAGGGCTGCTCAAGGATAAGGTGAGTACTCCAGGGGGGAGAGGCGGGGGAGGCCAAAGTGCTGCTGCAATTCACAAACGACAATGCGAACATGTACGGACCTGGAACCACCTCGCAGTCACAGCTTATGTAAACAAAATCACTCTCCCTCCCTTTCTCTTACACACTCACTGTCCATTTCTCTCTCTCGCTCTCTCTCTCTCTCTCTCTCTCTCTCTCTCTCTCTCTCTCTCTCTCTCTCTCTCTCTCTCTCTCTCTCACACACTCTCACACTTTTTTATCTCTGTCTTTCTCTATCTCTGTAACCCACTCATGTCGAGACAAAGCAGTCCATGTGAGTGAAAGCTACATTTTCCATAATCCAGTTGAATGTTAGGCTTTTTTCAGCATACTGTATACATACATCTGTACATTAGAGGCTGTGTTTGCTCTGTAGGCTGCACCTCATATTGAATGAAACCCAATGTTCTCTCGCTGAAACATCCTCCATAGTGCACCAGGCTCACAGCTCTCCAGTAGCATTCTCTAGTGGGTTTTATTTGATTAAATGGAAGCTTTCTTCACAGTGCCAATCACAGTCCCCACTCGTATCCTTGCCTCCGCCCTGTTTTTTTAGATGTAGCGAGGTGCTGCTCTACAATTGAGTGGTCTATCAGAAACCGCTACACAAAACAGCAATTCTGTCGAATATGACTGCACTGCTCTGCCTTTCTGTTCTCCTCCTTCACTCCGCTTCCTCTCACACACCGAGTGCTCTCCACGTGTGGGTGTATCGATGGAAGTAAAAAAATGAAAATGAAATAAAAAAGTAGGAGTTCTTTTCTTTAAAAAAAAAGGCTCAGCATAATTGCCTTTGTTTCTGCAGACTCGCATCCTGGTGACTCACGGTGTCAGCTTCCTGCCTCACGTGGACGAGATTGTGGTGCTGGTGGATGGCAGGGTCTCAGAGGTGGGCTCCTACCAGAGCCTGAAGGCCAGCAAAGGGGCTTTCTCCAACTTCCTGTTCACCTACGCCAAAGAGGAGAACAATAGACCAGCCAAGGGTGGGTGCCATTGAACAATATACCAGCCAAGGGTGGGTGCCATTGAACAATATACCAGCCAAGGGTGGGTGCCATTGAACAATATACCAGCAAAGGGTGGGTGCCATTGAATGGGCCATTTTTCATCCGAGTCAATGAATTAATGGCAATTTAGCCCACACTGACATCTGCCATTGGGCCATTGTGCAAGAAAGAAAAAGCGTAACCCTATGTATGTATGTAACCCTAGAGAAGAGAAGACAAGAAAACTGAAGAATTAAAGAAAAGACAAGGGAGAAGACAGGCATGTTGAAAGAAGCAAATTGATTTCACATCTGCCTCAGCTGGGTATTGCTTGTATCTCTCTCTGATTCATAAAAGCCTTAGTTTCCCAGCTCTGTAATCCCCAGCAGGGCTAAGGCAATTATAGTTAGTTCATTTAAATAGTCATGAAGCCGATGAACAGGTAATAGTGAGACGATATTGTATACTGATTCCATAAAGGAAACAGTTTGGTAAGTCGTCCAATGAGCGACTCACAGAGTAGACCACACTAGCCCAGGAAAGGGCCAGAATGTGCAGAATGTGTACTGTAATTTTGCCCATTAACTGTTTTGTGTATATGTATCAGGATGGCATTTTACAGTTTTGAAAAGCAAAATGACTTATTGACTGAACCCATCTACTGACTTTGATTTATGCCTGTAGAGCAGCGTAATGGTACATAATGGGTATTCAAGTGTCCAATATGAAGATAATTTAGGAGAGGCATGTGGAGCATTGCAACATTATAAGCCAAGCAGTACAGCATACTACATGCCTCTTCCCTGAAAAAAGGAGAGCGAGAAAGAGATGGTGTTTGAGTGTGTGAGTGAGAGGGAGGGAGGAGAGTGATTTTGATTTCGCACCTCGCAGTCCAAAAGACTGTTAGTCCTGTCTCTGGTAGCAAGGCATTCTTCTCTCTTTTGGAAAGCAGCTTTTAAGCACCATCTTGGTAATGCCTGATGGTGCCTCTGTGTACACTTTCTATTGAAAAGATTGCACTGTGAGAGCCAAAATAATAGTCACATGGGGACATCACTGTTTTCACGAGTGTCTTCCTGATCAAACAGCAAACATTGCCATTCATTCACAGTAAACCACTCCCAAACAGCATCCCTCCACACAAACCACGCTAATGTGTTTGTTTACAAGTAAAACAACATATTACATATTGTGTTAAAGAATACAGTCTCATATATAGCGGGCACACCATTCATTTCTGCATTAATGCAGAAAGTGTGCTAAATTAAAATTATAACCAGGGACCTGTTATAGGAAAATGATGGTATGTAGATTGCGTGACAGTATGCAATATGTAGCAGGCAGTTATAATAGTCTGGTTGACTATTTTTGGATGCTTAATTCCCATGTGAGTTTGCCTCCTTGACAATGCTGTCAGCTTCTGAAAAGCACTCCTCGCATCAAACACAGGAAGAAGAAGCCTGTTTTACACTAAACATCCCTCACTCGGTCTTATATCTTAGGTGTGTGTCTTCTTGTAAATAGAAACAAAAAATCACTCCTCTGTAATAGAAGGGGCACCGAGACCCTTTTCCTGTCCTCTACATTAGGAATGATCAATCATTGAAGTGTGTCTGTGGCTGTGTCCCTGCAAACAGGCTCTGTACTAGTTGGCATATAAATGTGAAAAATCGATTAGCATCCTTTGTGTGTGTGTGTGTGTGTGCACGTGCATGCGTGTGTGTGCATGTGTGTGTGTGTGTGTCTGCGTGTGTGTGTGCGTGCATGCATGTGTGTGTTTGCTGGAAGCAGACGAGGGCTCAGACACTGAGGAGGTGGATGTAATCCCGGAGACTGAGGACGCCCAGGCCGACTGCCCGCCTGAGGATGTGGTGTCCCTGACGCTCAGGAGGAACAGCAGTCTGCGCCACAGCCAGAGACACGCACAACGCAACGGCAGGTTGGTCTCACATAAACACTCATGCATGTGCACACACACACACACACACACACACACACACACACACACACACACACACACACACACACACACACATATGGACTTCCACTTACTGGACACAGACAGACACACATACACACACACACAACACACACACACACACACACACACACACACACATATGGGCTTCCACTTACTGGCCACAGACAGACACACATACACATACACACACACACACAACACACACACACACACACACACACACACACATATGGACTTCCACTTACTGGCCACAGACAGACACACATACACACACACAACACATATCACACACACACTGACTTCCACTGACTGGCCACAGACACTCATTCACACACATAGACACACGCAGACACACACAAACATACAGACTTTGACTAACCGATAAATATATATACATTTGCAGCATATACAGTATAGAAAATAGGCTGCCTGTATCAAGTATGCGCTTCAGACAGACATGGGGCTGCTTCTGCAGGTGGTTTTGCTGGTTCAACGTGTGTTCCTCATATAGCTTCTATAAAGACAACTTTAGGACACGAAAAGTACTCCTAATACTCCTAGTACTAGTATTATCAGAGCAGGATCATGTATGTGTTTATACTAATGAATAGTTACATTCTTTGGATCGGTTCAAATATGCTTTTTTGGTTATGAATCATTTTTTTCTTTGGATCAACTGAACTGTATGACCATTGTAGACTTTGAATGCCCTAATGGTTGGGTGCTCTAACCACTGCGCCCCAGTCCTCCCTCTGTCTGAGTTCTATAGAATGGAACAGAATAGAGTAGAATGGAACAGAATAGAGTAGAATGGAACAGATTAGAGTAGAATGGCCCAGTCCCCTCTCATTCTGAGTTCTATAGAGTGGAACAGAATAGAGTAGAATGGCCCAGTACTTCCTCACTCTGAGTTCTATAGAGTGGAGCAGAATAGAGTAGAATGGCCCAGTCCTCCCTCTGTCTGAGTTCTATGGAGTGGAACAGATTAGAGTAGAATGGCCCAGTCCCCTCTCATTCTGAGTTCTATAGAGTGGAACAGATTAGAGTAGAATGGCCCAGTCCCCTCTCATTCTGAGTTCTATAGAGTGGAACAGAATAGAGTAGAATGGAACAGAATAGAGTAGAATGGCCCAGTCCCCTCTCATTCTGAGTTCTATGGAGTGGAACAGATTAGAGTAGAATGGCCCAGTCCCCTCTCATTCTGAGTTCTATAGAGTGGAACAGATTAGAGTAGAATGGCCCAGTCCTTCCTCACTCTGAGTTCTATAGAGTGGAACAGATTAGAGTACAATGGCCCAGTCCCCTCTCATTCTGGGTTCTATAGAGTGGAACAGAATAGAGTAGAATGCCCTTTGCTGCCACCAGAGACATGTACAATGTACACTATACAATACAATACACCTGTACTGTACTATGAGATTAAAAGCAGGTCCTTCTCCAGTGCAGACAAGTATGAAGAATACTTACACTGAGGTTCATTCTCAGGTGTAGTCATCCGCAAACACACTGACCAACCAGGGCTCATCACAGTGGCCAGGGTTCAGAGCTGTTTTTGTCTTTTACTTAAAAAAGGAAGTGCTTCCTGTCGGTATACGGAAGAGCTCACAGCTGGAATGAACGGCACTCTTGATGAGAGGCACTGTGGGAGGCGGGAAATCAGTCGGTTACAGCGGGACACTGCGTGACAGTCAGCAGCCAGTCTGTTACAGTATAACAACATGGTCACAAAATGCAGAGACCCAGAAAATGTCATTTTTACAAGGATAGAAAGAGATTTATGTGTGGTGATTTTGGGGTGATTTTGTGACTATGCTCGTTTTGCCCGTGGACTCCTCAGATGTCAGTGTATGGTGGAAGGACAGCTGATTTTGAGAGTGTGAGAGAGAGTAATCTCCTGCCATTCAAGTTTCCAATCTGCTGCCCTTTAAAATCCTACTGCAAGACCAACAACACTATTTGGACAATGTGATGGTAATAGAGTGCATCATTTAGCTGTGAATGAGGTCATGAACAAGGTTAACCTATTCCATCACTTACTAACATCACTCTTACCGAAAAGTAATCATAAGATGAACTTAGAATACAATAAAGTTTTTTTTTTTTTTTTTTTTTTTTAAGAAGAATTATGTATTAGATGGCAGGTTTAGACTTCAGTACATTCAGTTATGTCATTTGTGTTATGCTCAAGGACCATCTCTCTGAGACATAATTGTTAAGAAATATTCTTCCAGTCGGAGTCTAATTCACATTTAAATTTGCTGATGGCTTGATTTGATTGCTGGCTAGTTGTCATTTCTTTTGCTTGTGTGTGTGTCTGTGTGGTGTATGTGTGGTGTGTGGTGTGTGTGTGTGTGTGTGTGTGTGTGTGTGTGTGTGTGTGTGTGTGTATGTTACAGCGTCAGGCTGAGGAAAACTAGCTCCCTGAGGACTAAAAGGCCCTCTGATGACACCAAGAAGGGCCAGAGACTGATAGAGAAGGAGGCAATGGAGACTGGAACGGTCGGCATTGTTAATCACACTTGAACTTCCTGCTCCAATCACTGCAACCACAACATCCTACTTTTGTTCGAAAAATCTGATGAAAGAACAAGAATCACCTTGAATTCTCTGCTCCATTCACTGGAGGCCAAAATGGAGCCACTTACATTTCAAACCTTTTATAAAAGAATAAGTTTGATGGAATAAATGAACAAGATTTAAGTTTTTCAAGGTCAAGTAATACATTTTTATAATTCACTGTTAGTCTTGTTGAAACACTCGTGAAACACTCATGATCTGGCTGTTGCCATGGGATTTTGTGAGCCTGGGTTTTGTGCAGTGATCACGTTTGTACCTCTGCTGCTACATTGCACCTCAGTGTAAACAGCACCACTCTGCTCTATCATGTTGCACAGTATTGCTAGCCTGGTAAACCAGCCCCTCGTACTTCACTTCATTTTGTACAGAGGGTCTGGCAGTGCTGTAGCCTGGTAAACCAGCCCCTCGTACTTCCCTTCATTTTGCACAGAGGGTCTGGCAGTGCTGTAGCCTGGTAAACCAGCCCCTCGTACTTCCCTTCATTTTGCACAGAGGGTCTGGCAGTGCTGTAGCCTGGTAAACCAGCCCCTCGTACTTCATGTCATTTTGTACAGAGGGTCTGGCCTTGCTGCATTTAAAAATGACTTCTTCCTGGAGGTGTGGACTCTGCTGAAGTTTAAAACAAGTGGCTCTGCCTTTACCCAATCGCTAATGTCTGGTCGTCACGTATGCAATACGCCTGCCTACGCAATACAATTCAGATGTAGCACACAAAGTCAACGCCATCGCTCGCGAACACTCCCTCTGTTCGCTGATTGGCTCAGATTTGCTTGGACCGAATACATAAACATCAACAGCAGCAAGGCCAGACCCTCTGTACAAAATGACACGAAGTACGAGGGGCTGGTTTACCAGGCTAATACAGCACTGCCAGACCCTCTGTACAAAATGACATGAAGTACGAGGGGCTGGTTTACCAGGCTCCAGTATTACAACTTTGTCGTGCAATACTTGGGCTGTGTGCAATACCGCTTTGTCGTGCAATACCACTTTGCTGCTGTGCAGACTCTGCACTTATATATTTATATCTTGCAACCATACATTTTTCTTAGGTAGGTGTGTATATCTGTTTATATTTTTAGCTGTAGCCTAAATATTGTTGTATATTTTCAGCCTATATACTATTTACTCACCTGCTCTTATCTACTGCTTCTTACTGTGGGCATCTGTTGGCTGCGCCGAACGACATCTCTGTACTTGTATAGTGACAATAAAGACTTATACTCTACTCTACACTACTCTACCCTACTCTACTCTACTCTACCCTACCCTACTCTACACTACTCTACTCTACTCTACTCTACTCTACTCTACACTACACTATACTACACTACACTACTCTACACTATTCTACTCTACTCTACCCTACTCTACTCTACTCTACCCTACCCTACCCTACTCTACCCTACTCTACTCTACTCTACTCTACTCTACACTACACTACACTACACTACTCTACACTATTCTACTCTACTCTACACTACACTATTCTACTCTACTCTACTCTACTCTACACTACTCTACTCTACTCTACTCTACTTAATGCTACTCTACACTACTACACTACTATACTCTATTCTATTCTACTCTACACTACACTACTCTACACTACTCTACTCTACTCTACAATACTCTATTCTACACTACTCTAAACTACTCTAAACTACTCTACACTACACTACTCTACTCTACGCTACTCTACTCTACACTACTCTACACTACACTACTCTACACTACTCTACTCTACTCTACAATACTCTATTCTACTCTACACTACACTACTCTACACTACTCTACTCTACTCTACAATACACTATTCTACTCTACTCTACACTACTCTAAACTACTCTACACTACACTACTCTACTCTACGCTACTCTACTCTACACTACTCTACACTACACTACTCTACACTGATCTACTCTATTCTACTCTATTCTACACTACTCTACTCTACACTACTCTACTCTACTCTACTCTACACTACTCTAAACTACTCTACACTACTCTACTCTACACTACTCTAAACTACTCTACACTACTCTACACTACTCTAATCTACTTAACGCTACTCTACTCTACGTTACTCTACTCTACTCTACGCTACTCTACTCTATTCTACTCTTCTCTCCTCTACTCTACTGTACTCTACTCTAAACTCCTCTCCTCTCCTCTCCTTTCCTCTAACAGGTGAAGTTTGCGGTGTACGTGCAGTACCTGCGAGCCATGGGCTGGTGCTACTCCGCCATGGTCTTCCTCATGTACTTCATCCAGAACATCGCCTTCATCGGGTCCAACCTGTGGCTGAGCGACTGGACCAGCGACTCGGTGAGGTACTTGAACCAGACCTACCCTGGCCACGTGAGGGACATGAGAGTTGGGGTCTTCGGAGCTCTTGGGGTGGCACAAGGTACAGGACATTCAGCAACACAACAACGTGTTATATATCAAGACATTAACCACAGAAAAAGCCTTTTTTAAACATATTATTATATATATTACATTACACTTACCTGACGCTCTTATCCAGAGCAACTTAGTTATTTGAGGTACAGGGTACAGTCCCTGGAGAAATGTGGGGTTAGATACCTTGCTCAAGGGCACTTAAGCCATGGATGAGGGTGCAGGAGAGCACTAGTTATTTACTCCCCACCTTTTTCCTACTGGTACGGGATATTAATTGCAAAAAGTAGTAATTATTTTTACACATATTCAAAAAACTATATATTTTAAACATTCCCATTAATCTCAGTCAAATGGTGGTTGGGTTGTTTTTTGGATCAAGTAATAATAATTTAAAGTTGACACAGCCTAAATTGATATTACATGTAATCCAAATAGATTATAGAGGTTTAACACATGGAGTTATGTGCTGCAAATGAAAGAGCATTTGTTATGTGTTGTTATTTGCTGCAAATACAAGAGACTTTTCACCAGTTTCCATTAGGGGAACTGTGTTTGTTCATCTTGCACAGACTATGACACAAAAAAAAAGGTTGTCAGCCATCTTTGTTTTGCTGCAGGCTTGTTTTGATGATTAATTTTCTATATACGCACACCTATAAAGTAGTCAGTGCTTTTCGCTTCGCGTCGTGGCCGTGTTACCACCTCGAACGTGCATTAACTTTCTGATATATAAACACCGTGTCGTTCATTATTTCTCATTTGTCTTTGTTTTGTGGCAGGCTTCTTCATCTTCCTGGGCACGCTTCTGCTGGCCGACGGCGCTGTGTCGGCCTCGCGGATCCTGCACTCGCGCCTGCTCGCAAACGTACTGCGTGTGCCCATGATGTTCTTCGACACCACGCCCTCCGGCAGGGTGGTCAACCGCTTCGCCAAGGTACTCCTGGGAGCAGGGTGTCTGGGACACGTCCCCTGGGCATTCTGGGTAAAGGTGACGATACATGGAGCAACTTTTTCAGCAGTGTTGCCTGGCAACAACATAAAAGGCTCCTAATATTCTGATTGGATTATTGTGACAAGTTCTGTGCTAATACTATCAGAAAGAAGGTGGCCAAAAAGCATCTGTTAGTAAAGTTGCCTGGCAGTATTGCCCAAAATGTTGCCTAGTGTATCATCAACTTAAGAGTATCTGGCGCCCTAGAAATACTGATGTCCTTATATACCCTGTGTGCACCACAGCACTGTAGTCTGAATGTTGTGCAGAATGGTGTATGATGGAACCTTTTAAACAGGGTGTTTTAGGTGTTCATGTGCAGTTTATTAAAAGAGGTAATTAACCACAATTATACCAAATACCAAACTAATGATGATGATGATGATAAGTTGATTAAGATGATACTATAATTATTCTTTTTTGAATAATTATTGTACTTGCAGTTATGATGATTAAAACTATAATAATTAAAACACCATTCTTACTTTTTGTTTTGTGTTGTTAAATCTGCTTAACACTTGTCTTTACTTCTCTGTTGGCACTTTGTGATTTGTATTCAAATGTAAAGTGCATTATAAATTAAATGTATTATTATTATTATTATTATTATTATTATTATTATTATTATTACTAGTACTATGATTATTATGATTATTGTTATTATTATTATTATTATTATTATTATTATTATTATTATTATTATTATTATTATTATGTATTGCTTTCACTATGAGGGAGACGGAGTGTGATCTTTCACGCTAGAGTATGTGTGCTAGTAATGTGATCCCCAGCCGCATTGGCACCCAGCACAAGGGGTTAGATGTCACCTAGGGCCTGTAAAATACGCCCCCTCTCGTCCCCAGGACATGTTCACGGTGGACGAGATGATCCCCATGTCCTTCCGCTCTTGGGTGCTGTGTCTGCTGGGGGTGATTGGCACGCTGTTCGTCATCTGTTTGGCCACGCCCCTCTTCACCGCAGTCATTGTGCCCCTCGCTGTCGTCTATTACTTTGTACAGGTGAAGCCAAGCACACACTCACTCACCTTATATCTCTCCCTCCTTCCCTCTCTTTCTTTCTCTCTCTCGCTCCTTTTCTCTCTCCCTCCTTCCCTCTCTCTCCTCTCCTGTCGTCTATTACTTTGTACAGGTGAAGCCAAGCACACACTCACTCACCTTATATTTCTCCCTCCTTCCCTCTCTCTCCTCTCCTGTCGTCTATTACTTTGTACAGGTGAAGCCAAGCACACACTCACTCACCTTATATCTCTCCCTCCTTCCCTCTCTTTCTTTCTCTCTCTCGCTCCTTTTCTCTCTCCCTCCTTCCCTCTCTCTCCTCTCCTGTTGTCTATTACTTTGTGCAGGTGAAGCCAAGCACATACTCATATCTCTCTCTCCCTCCCTTTCTTTCTCTCTCTCGCTCCTTTTCTCTCTCTCTCTCTTTCCCTGTCTCTCTCTTTTTTCTCTCTTTCCCTCTCCTTCTCTGTCTCCATTTCTCTCTCTCCTTTTCTTTCTTTCCCCATCTCTCTCCCTCTCTCTATATCTCCTTCCCTCTCTCTCCCTCTCCTTTTCTCTCTCTCTCTCTGTGTCTCTCTCTGCATTGTAATTTAGAGTGCCATAGTATCATTACGTCCCCTGTGTCTGCAAGGACATGCAAAGCCAGGCTTTTCGAGAGATGTAAGAGACTCATTTCTGTGAACAATTGGAATGATGCTGAAAAGTACATATTGAACACAAACGCACAGAAATACACACATAACTCCACACACACACACACACACACACACACACACACACACACACACACTATTTGCCATTGACCTCTTTTGGCATCTTACAGCGAGATCGGTAATGCACTGAGACATCCTATGGCTTGTGTCTTGATTGTTTGTGTGAAGACTAAATTACAGTGTGCAACTGAACACTGAAAGCTTCGATCCCTGTGTGTTATTCTGCAGAGGTTTTACGTGGCGACCTCTAGGCAGCTTAGACGGCTCGACTCGGTGTCCCGATCCCCCATATATTCCCATTTCGGGGAGACCGTGGCCGGCCTGTCCGTCATCCGGGCCTACGGCCACCAGGAGCGATTCCTGATGCACAACGAGAAAACCATGGATGAAAACCTCAAGAGCGTCTACCCCTGGATAGTCTCCAACAGGTTGGCCAACGCCGTCTCTTTCCTTTCACCCGTAGTCACATCCTGGAGGACGCTTTTTGTGCCAGTCTTGGCTTGTCAGCTCACATGCTGTGTGGCATTTCTGAGTTTGGTGGTCAGTAGATTAACTGCCGGCGCTGACACTTTTGTCCTGAAATGTGCTGCAGGTGGCTGGCCATTCGACTTGAGTTTCTAGGAAATTTGGTGGTGTTTTTCTCTGCCTTGTTCGCGGTGATTTCACGAGAAAGTCTGAACAGTGGACTAGTTGGGCTGTCTATCTCCTATGCACTAAATGTAGGTCATTTCATCTAATGATTATAATTTTTTTGCTCATTAGTTTGTTCAGATTAATTTCAATTGCCTCCTTAGACTTACACTAAGAACTACAGCTATTTTACTGTCTGATATAGCCCTTCTCGAAAGACGCCTTGACCTTTTCCTTGCATATTAGGTAACTCAGACCTTGAATTGGTTGGTGAGAATGACATCTGAGCTGGAAACCAACATTGTTGCGGTAGAGAGAGTGAGCGAATACACTGAGCTCAAAAATGAGGTAAATCTCCCTCTAAAAACAAAGCCTTAAACAACTTATTTGAAAAACATTCCCCACAAAAGAATTTTGTTAATTTTAGCTCACATAATGTGCTCTTTTTATCACCAATTAATAGGTGCCTTCTGTGTCATCTGTCATATAATTTTTATGTTATCCTTTGTTTTTTTATTTTTTCACACATTTTTTTCACAGATTTTTATTTTTTAATTCCAAAATAACTCGAGTGTTGCCTGTTGTGACACTGGCCTATACTGTATCCTAGCAACTGTCCCTGTTGTGTTGTCAGGCGGCCTGGGTCAGTGACAGGCGTCCTGACAAGAGCTGGCCGGAGTCTGGAAGGATCCGCTTTGAGGACTACAAAGTCCGGTACCGTCCTGAGCTCGACCTGGTCCTGCACGGAATCACTTGTGACATTGACAGCACTGAGAAGGTACGGTACACCCTACACCCTAATCGCAGTCAGTGTCAATCAAGCAGTTAGAGACATTTGAGAGTTTATTTTAAAGTTTTAATTTAAAGTTTGTCAAGTAGGGCTGTGATTCTTATTAGCTCACAGCCTTTATGTAAATTCTTGTGGGACTGTGAAGTGGGCTGTTCCTGTTATGTGGTTTTAGCAGTGAGATTACAGATGTGAGTGTAAACAGATTCAGTGCTAGTGGGATCGCAGCACTAATTACATGGAAGAATCGACCGATGTGTGTGTGTGTGTGTTTGTGTGTGTGTGTCTGTCTGTCTGTGTAGGTGTCTGTGTGTGCCTATTTGGGTGTGTGTGTGGGTGGGAGAAAAGGAGCGAAATCAAGAAGACAAATACCAGATGAATGCCAGATAGGTCCGGCATCGTGTTTGCGGGATCATCTGTCCGTCACAGCTGACCACAGCGCTCTTGTTTTCAGATTGGTATTGTGGGACGCACAGGGGCAGGGAAATCCAGCCTCACAAACTGCCTGTTCCGCATCATCGAAGCCGCCCAGGGCAAGATCCTCATCGATGGTATAGACATCGCCACCATCGGCCTGCACGACCTCCGCCGCAGGCTAACCATTATACCACAGGTAGCCAAACGAACCACATAGTCTGACACATTCTCTCGCTTCAGCACTAAGGGGCTACGTAATGTTTTAATTAACCTGTAACATTGAAAGAGGCTATATAAAGTTTTCATTAACTGTAACATTCAAAGGCCTAGCAACTGGGCATGGGTAAGCAAAGGTCAACTGAAATCAGAGCTTGATATTTTTTAAAACGTAGAATCTTTATTTTACCTGGAATAAGAATATACATCTATAGAATTGTTATTGCAGGTTCTGTGTCTAAAATAGAATGTACAATATGACATCATTAGTCAGATAGTTTTGAGGGATGCAGTCCTTGTGATGAGATTATCTATCAGAGATCATTTCTGAGGGATGCAGTCCTTGTGATGTTAGATCATTAGTCAGAGATAATTTCTGAGAGATGCAGTCGGTGTGGCGGTTTGGCCATAATGCTTTGGCAGGACCCAGTGCTGTTCTCTGGGAGTCTGCGCATGAACCTGGACCCCTTTGAGAAGTTCAGCGACGAGGATCTGTGGAGGGCCCTGGAGCTCTCCCACCTGAAGGAGTTCGCTAAGGGCCTGCCAGAAGGGCTCCTCTACGAGGTCTCCGAGGGAGGCGAGAACCTCAGGTGAGCCGAGCGCCTGAGCACACAAACAGCCGAGTCCCGCATTACCAGTCTCTCTCTTTTCCTTTTTTTTTTTCCTTCTTTTTTCTGTAGCACACAGGGCTGCCTGGCAGCTGTCTCATAAGCCACCCTTGAGCGCGTTTCATCCTCCAGGTGCCTCGGAGCTTCATTAATGCATTCTTTTTTGGATTCCGTTCAAGAGTAGAATTCTGAAAATCTGCTCTCCGACATGACTGCTCCTAATAAGCAGAATGACGACAGCTGTCTTAAACAGCTTATTAATTCTTGCCATTTCAAATTTACCATTAATTAGACGTTCAGATAGACAGTGGTTTGTCTTCCCCACATAGCTCCTTATAGCTGCTGTTTCCTTGCCAGTGGGAAGGTTACAGTAGGTGTGTGTTGACTGAAGCTGTATGCCTCAGTGGGATGGGGCAGATCCACAAGGAAGGGGCAACAACTGAAGCTTTATGCCTTTCTTGAATGGGGCAAATCTACAAAGGAGGGCACCGACTGCAGAAAGAATAGGAACCAGCTGCATCTCTGGGGATGCTATGTTGTCAGTGTCGGGGAAGCTGCTTTGAAAGAATAACTCTCACTTCACACTGGAGGAAGTGAAAATTACTGCAAAGCATCCTTTGGGAGAAACCCAGTCTGCACAGATAAGGCATCTTTAAAAAGTACTTAAAATTCGTATTGGCAATGTATGCCCACATTTAGTAGTGTGGTAGGCACACTGGGAGAATCCCATGGCTTCCCTTTCCATGTAAAAATAATTTTGTTTACCTCAAAATTCAGATTTTGAAAGATTAATATTTATAGCCAAATACTTTTCTGAGGTGAGCTGACAATCCGGAGGAGTTCTTTGCCTCCACCTCGCCATTATTTCTTACGTATACCACGGCTTCCATCAATTTCACATTGTGACGCCTTTAGAGTGGTGATTCATTTTCTATATACGCGCACATATGAAGTAGTCCCTGCTTTCCGCTTCGCGTCATGGCCGCATTACCACCTGGAATGTGCATTAACTTTCTGATATACGAACACCGTGTCGTCCATTATTTGTTACTTATTTTGTCACTGCTCGTCACAGCGTGGGCCAGAGGCAGCTACTGTGCCTGGCCAGGGCCCTGCTCAGGAAGTCCCGCATCCTGATTCTGGACGAGGCCACCGCTGCCGTCGACCTGGAGACGGATAACCTCATCCAGACGACCATCCGCAAGGAGTTCAGCGACTGCACCGTGCTCACCATCGCCCACAGACTCAACACCATACTGGACAGCTCACGGTAAGCTAAACTGAAGAGAAGAAAAGCCAAGTCTGCCTGGTGGGGGAACATGCTGTTACAGATAACACAACTAAGTGGTGAAGGGGTGAGATTTGGTCAGGCGTTATATGGATGCTTCTGTAAACGGTCTTATAGACTGTCTATAGATGCTGAGGCTCATAAAAAACAACCTGTTAAACTCTGTCCTTTAAGATTAGGGCTAGGGGTTGGATAACACTAAGTAGTTGTTTCAGCCTTAAAATAATGTTTCCAAAATAGTTTCAGTGGTTCATCAACTTGTAACTGGGTAAAAGACATGAAAAGTTCTGAATTCGCTTTCCATGGGCCATAACTGCACTAAGTAAGTTTGGAGGAGTGGGCTGTCTGTCTGTGTAGTCCAAATGAGAGACAACAACCTTCCAACCAAAAAACAAAAAAATTAATTTCACCAAAACATCTTTAATGTCTCTGTGGTGGGACTATGAAATGAAGTGTTACCTGAGATTCAATCAGGTGACCTCGAAAGAAAAACCTTCAGAGGAAATTCTTTTGTGGGGAAAGAAAGTCTTCTGCATTAATGACCGTTATATTGGCAGTGACTTGCAGTTGGGTGTACGTTGAGATGAAAGCCGCCACAGGTGTTTGAGGTTGCAGAGTGCTCTCTCTTTCTCTCTCTCTCTCTCTTTCTCTCTCGCTCTCTCTTTCTCTCTCTCTTTCTCCCTCTCTCTCTAACTTTCTCTCGTTCTCTTTCCCTCTCTCTTTTGCTCTCATCCTCTCTCTCTCTCTCTCTCTCCCTCTCTCTAACTTTCTCTCGTTCTCTTTCCCTCTCTCTCTCTCTCTGCACACTCCCATGCCCTCTCATTATCACCTGAAAGGCAAAGGGAGTTGACCATGCGCAGTGGCTTTGTTGCTCAGTCTTCAAAAAAGCACCTGGAGATTGTTCCTATGGGGGAACCGACCAGAGAAGGCAGCTTTTATTTCCCAGTCAGTGGTCTTACGAAACAGCCTTCGTTTTTATTTTAAGAAAAACAAACTGAAACAGAGTGGACAAATTGTGTTTTGTTGAATGTTTCTGAAAGTCTTGCCATAATATGGGACCACTCAGTGCCTGGCCGCGCACTTCTCCAGGGATTCTGTATAATCAGTGTTAGTATGTTTCACACTATCTTTTAGCCTAGTTTAGAAGTGCTAGTTTCTGATTTCTAGTTGTTTACTTTCAGTATACAATATAACAAGGTAAAAAACAAACAAACAAAAAAACAAAAAAAACGAAGCAACAGTTTAAGCAACTGTCAAAACAGTATGTATTATCTTCTACTACAAAGCACCCAGAGAGTGCAGACCTACACCAAGGCATGCCCCATTTCCCAATAATAAAAAAAAAATATTTAAAAAAAATAGTGGACCCAGATGGTGATCCAGATCACCCCTAAAATCTAATTATTTATTTATTGGCCCATTTCCAACCTTCCTAAAACATTTCACAAATCAGTCAGTCGCTTCACGTGGCCATTGATTTACCAGAGAGATTCACATTTACTTTGCTATCCAGGAAAATGAGTCAATTTTGATTGTTTTTGTTACATTGCTGTTATTTTTGTTGTTAAACATCTTTTTTCCTGTTTTATTTTCCTGCAGAGTGATGGTGTTGGATGCTGGTAAGATAGTGGAGTTTGATTCACCAAGTGTTTTGATGCAGAAACAAGGACACTTCTTCTCTATGGCAAAGGATGCTGGAATCACCTCTGTTGATTACAGTGTACTGTAAGTGCTAGACAACATGGAGGACCTGTTTTTTTGTCCTGTATTTCGTCTTTCTTGTTTGGATTTGTAACATTGCCATTTCTGCCATTAAAATGGTGTATGTACGTGACATATTTAAATCCCATTTATCTTCACTGTTGATTTGGTCTTGGACTGTTGATCTGCTGTAATATATTGTCCAGTGTTTTGTACAGTGTTGCAGAGACAATGTTACTATGTTGTGATGCCAAAACCTCTTTTACTATTGCAATTTTGTATTTTACTGAAATAAACATGCTGCCCTTGATTGGGGAACACACTGAGTTTCTATCTGTTTTTAAGTTTGACTTTTTCCTCTCTTATGTCTCTCTAGCACAGCAAATCTTACTGTGACTGACGGGGGATTCAGAGCCCCCTGAGGCAGTGTTGATCTCATGAAGCACCATAGTTCATTATGAAAACACGACAGGTATCACTTCGGTTACCATGCTAACCATTGTGCTTCTCAATCAGCCATAAAGGGCTGTGATACATATCTCATGGTAATGATGTCTTCACAATTAGAACAAAGAAAGCCACTCTGTGTGTGAGTTCATCATTCTGCATTATCATCTGGGCATATGCAGTTTTTTTTATTATTTCATGGTAGTGCGCCTATCTGATTTTAGCCTAATGAAAATCATGGCATAAACGCAAGGACTTTGTCTCTGAGGAATCTAACAATGGACCTTTAGTGGCAGAGACAGTTTTTAGCGTATAGGAAGCATGCCCGTCGCTGTGCCTTAATTAGCTTCTCGATGCGACACGGCAAAGCTTTGATGCCTGTTCTGCTGGCCTCTCTAAAGCTTCTATTATTCCTGAAAGCATTCTGGTAATGATGAGCTTCATAAGCGTAATGACTTCCGCTTTCCTTTGTTTACAGACATATTTGCATATATATATATAATGTATATATATATATATATATATATGTATATATATTATATATATATATAGGCAATGTGTATATATATACATTGTGTGTGTGTGTGTGTGTGTGTGTGTGTGTGTGCCTTGGTTTGCACACATACAGTACAGGTCTCTCCTACTTCACATACTAGGAACATGTGTGTGTGTGTGTGTGAGAGAGAGAGAGAGTGTGTGTGTATGGCTTAGTTCACATACGTTCAGCTCTCTCCTTTGTGAAGGCATACTAGGCCATAAAGCTTTTCAAGCAGCTAACTGTAGCTACTGAATATTTTTTAAGATTTTATGACAAATGGCTATGGGTATGGGTTGAGAATGACACAGTGGGGTATATCCCCTCTCATTTTAATCAAACAATGAAGGTTATCGAGCTCACTTGATATATCAGCTGGGGGAGTCAGTGGGGATTTGCCTGTCTATAACGCTTAAAAGTCTTATTCCCTACTGGGTCATGAAGGAAAATGGCGTCTATCTGAGTGCGGAACTATTCTTATTCAAGAAAAAACATTTATTAGCGTCTTGAGAAAATAGCATGGAGAAACCTTTTGACACAAAGGAATATATTATTTGACATTTATTTTAGGGTTGACTGTAAACTCTACAGTAGCATTAGAGAATGTTGCATCTATTTGAGCACTTTCTTTAGCATTGTTTTCATAACAGTACCATTTACCTGTATTATCCTGACCGTCTCAAAGCTGTGTAGTCCACACAAGTTTTTGGTCTCATGCTTTGTTAAGCATCTATGATGAGCCAGAAGCACCACATGTCAACTGTATGTGGATGTGCTGGTTGTAGTCTGTTTAATTGGCATGCGTGGCATGGCTCTGTTGAGGTGGCAGTAATAATTCGCTGCGTTATCTTGGCATCATTACAGCGCACGACTGGCTCTGTGCCCAAAGCGTTGATGGAGCCCAGGAGAAATCGAGACAACCCATTATGTAATCTGTTCTCCCAAAAAATGACAATGTGAGAAATTAAGTAATTAGATAACATATCATCAAGGTACCACGCAGACACGTGCATGCTAATGCAACACCTCGATAATCATGATCTCATATCATCAAGGTACCACGCAGACACGTGCATGCTAACGCAACACCTCGATAATCATGATCTCATATCATCAAGGTACCACGCAGACACGTGCATGCTAACGCAACACCTCGATAATCATGATCTCATATCATCAAGGTACCACGCAGACACGTGCATGCTAACGCAACACCTCGATAATCATGATCTCATATCATCAAGGTACCACGCAGACACGTGCATGCTAACGCAACACCTCGATAATCATGATCTCATATCATCAAGGTACCACGCAGACACGTGCATGCTAATGCAACACCTCGATAATCATGATCTCATATCATCAAGGTACCACGCAGACACGTGCATGCTAACGCAACACCTCGATAATCATGATCTCCTGCACAGTGACGCAGAGAGACACAATCCAGCAGAGGCTGGCACCTGAGCTTATGAGAACATACACTTGAACTGTTTCCTTTTAAGTAGGGTAGATTTTAGGAAGAGGTTCAATTGGTTCAATTATAAAAAGGACAAAAGAAAAGGAAATCAAATGAGAATGAAGTGTCTTTGTGTCTGATCATAGGGTCCATTTTGAGCAGACACTGAAGAATGTGTCATTGACAGAATAATAGTGACAATGACCAGTGGCTCAGCTAAAGGATCAGAGCAATGGGGCTGTACACCACGAGCCTACCCCATCATCTGAAATGCGAAGAATAAACACAATATAATATTGTAGTACAATAAAATACGGAAGCAGTGTACAGAAAGCTGGCCATAGCAAGATGCTCATTAAAGAAATCCATGCATTGATCATCAATAGGTTTTGAACTAACTACTGTAATACTAACATCATATTCTGTCCCTTTCACATTTGTAATTTGTAATTTCTTTTATTTACAAGAGACCATGTACAATTGTAAACATAAATGTTGTTACTTAATGCATAGTATCAGTTAGTGTCAGGCTAAATAACATCTGTAGTGCCCTGGCAGGGAACATAAAAGCATAAACAACATACAGACAAAACCTTCTCTCTCTCTCTCTCTCTCTCCCTCTCCCTCTCTCTCTCTCTCTCTCTCTCTCTCTCTCCCTCCCTCTCTCCCTCTCTCTCTCTCCCCTCTCACTCTCCCTCCCCCCCCTCTCTCTCTCCCTCTCTCTCTATCTCTCCCTCTCTCTCTATCTCTCTCCTCTCTCTCTCTGCCTCTCTCTCTCTCTCCCTCTCTCTCTATCTCTCTCTCTCTATCTCTCTCCCTCTCTCTCTATCTCTCTCCTCTCTCTCTGCCTCTCTCTCTCTCCCACCCTCTCTCTCTCTCCTCTCTCTTTCTCTCTCTCTCCTTTCTCTCTCCCTCCTTTCTCTCTCCCTTCCTCCTTCCCTCTCTCTCTCTCTCTCTTGCTCTCACTCTTTCTCTCTCTGTCTCTCTGTCTCTCTCTCACATACACACACGCACATACACCCACAAAACACATTTTGTCAGCACAGTGGAGAGAAGAAAACAGAAAAAGTAACACAGATCAGTGGTTGCAGATTTGAGTGGTCTTCAAAAGAAGTCAATTTAAATTTGAAGCTCTTGATGGAACTGCAGCACTTTCTGTCGTCTTTTATTGCATTCCACAGTGTAGTGGATTTAAAAGAAAAGGCAGATTGTCCAAAGGTTGTAAACAGAAACTATTCTGGAGGGTCTTACAAAACTAGCAGGGTGATAGCAGACACAATCCAGTAAGCAGGCCATGTCTCACATGTAAAAATGTGCAAATGTACAAGAATATTTCACATTGTATCTTTCAAAATGTTTTAGGGTCTTAGAAAAGCCATTAAAATGATAACGACATTTATGGAAAAGAACATGCATGAAGATGAGGTGCACATGGGCACAAGGAGTTGGTTCATGGCGAGACTGAGACCAAGAGAGAGATGGAGAGAGATGGAGAGAGAGGGAGAGGGAAAGAGGAAGAGCGAAGGCAAATGAGGGAGAGAGAGAGGCTGGCAGGGAGGAGGGAGAAGGTGCACGGAGCCTTTCATTCCATCTCACAGACGACATCAAACCGGGAGCCACAGCTTTGCCTTCTGAGGGGAGAAACGGCACTGTAAGTACACATACTGTGGCTTTTGTCACATCCCTCAACGATATTTGCTGCATCTGTCTTTCTCTCCTCTCCTTAACATAATTTGCCAAGTGTTCAAAGGGTGTTTTGATTGGTCACTGAATAGTGCTTGTTTTAAATGTTTTCTCAAATAATTTGATTCTGTGGCTTTGGTAATTAGGGTGTAAAAAATTAGCTGATTGTTAGCCATTATGGTTGAAACATTGTATATCCTTTTAAAACTTCTCCTTACCTGTTGAAATGACATAACAGTCAATGACTGTGTCACTGAATGTAAAACACTGTCTAGCCAGTATTAAGCCAACCCCCTGGCTCCAGTCTTATGATATCTAATCTTCTAATGCTCAGGCATTGATGTAGTTTGTGATATTTAAAGATATTTCACTAAAACTTATATTTACTTCAAAGTTTTAAATTATTGTACTGGATAGGCCTTACAGGTTTTGATCTCTGTTAATAGCAGTGCCCATTTATTTCAAGTCTCGTGTCAACAGCACTATTCTTTTCATGCCTCCGAGACAAATCAATCCAGTATCCTATTGTGTATGCTTTTACATCTGAATTGGATTGCTGTGAATTTAAGGACCCTGCGGTAGTCAACACAGCGTGGGTCCTTAAGGGAGGAGTGAGCTGGCACATCTAAAATGAACTGTAACATCTCACATTGGATTAGCACTGCAGGGACCTTGGCAGGGAGAATATTACGCCTTTCACAATTTTAAACTTTTTTGTGTCACAGAGTACAGGACTAGTACAGGACAAGAATTCTTTGTTATATCTCAAAATCCATATTACACCTTCTTCTTTCCTCTTATGCTGCCTGAAATATCTTATTTCTCCCTTTTTTGTTTTTTCTTCTTTCTTTCTTTCTTTCTTTTTTTCTTTTTCTTTCTTTCTTTCTTTCTTTCTTTCTTTCTTTCTTTGTTCTTTCTTTCTCTGAGTGAGTATGATTTCTCTCCTCCCAGTAACTGAAAATATCTAACATGCAGTGTATTTTTGTGTAATATTTTCCCATGGCTTTGTTTTAACAAGCCTACTCTGGCACCCTGTTCACCCTGCATGTGTGGTGTTTGAAAAATCCAACTCGAGCAGCACCGTCAACATTGACCTAGTCATGGATGACACAGAGCCCATCATCCAGTTCTACTGTAACTACACCAAAGGCTCGGAGCCGCCGGTGTTTGTGGGCGCGATGAAGAGCGAGCCCTACCACATCGCCATCCCCATGACGGTCTTCTACGGCCTGCTCTTCATCTTCGGGGTCCTTTTCAATGGCGTCAGCATCCTGACGCTGCTCATCGACGCGCGGATGAAGGCCAGCGCCATCCAGCTGTACCTGCTCAACCTGGTGATCTCCGACATCATGCAGCTGCTGACCATCCCCATCACCCTGTACCGCTACTACTGGGAGATCTACCCCTGGCGCCTGGGGGGGGCGCTGTGCAAGGCCTACTTCATGGTGCGGCAGGTCTACTGCGCCACCACCAGCTGGATCATCCTGGGCTTCACCATGGAGCGCTACATGGCCATCTGCCACACCATGTGGTCCGTGTCCAGCCTGCAGAAGTCCCACTTGCCCTGCCTGCTGGCCCTCGTGTGGCTCTTCTCCCTGGCCTCCGCGGTCCCCTTCGCGCTCGTGTACAGCCACGACCGCGCCTGCATCATGGACTACACCGCGCGCTCGCCAGAGAAGCTCTTCCAAGCGTCCACCATGTGCGAGATGACCGAGGCCAAGCCCTATCCGGTGTACAAGACGGCCGTCCTCCTCAAAGCCATCCTGTGTTTCCTGGTGCCGCTGGTGTGCATCCTGGTCCTCTACGTGCTCATTATCCGACACCTGAGGAGGAACAGCCGCCAGAGACAGGCCATGGGCCTCACCAGAACCACAGCCAGCAGGTATAATGTGCCCTGCCTCCAGAACGGGAAGCTGCTCTTTCAGGAGAAAAGAGCTCTAAGACTCATGGGTAAGATAAAAATAAACACCAACACCAACAAAAAAATAAAATAATAATAAAAATAAGTAGTAGTAGTAGTAGTAGTCTTTATTGTCACTATACAAAGTATAGTCAGATGATAATAATAATAATAATAATAATAATAATAATAATAATAATAATAATAATAATAATGAGATGATAATATTTGAATATTTAATTTGATATTTGTGTCTCTGTCTCTCATCTTTCACTAATAAAAACAGGTGCAGTGGTGGTGGCTTTCTTTCTCTGCAATTTCCCAGACATTGCCTCCTCGCTCATGCAAGCATACCACAACGTCTGGTCCAGTCACCTGCTCAACGTGTACACGGTGCTGAAGACGTACCTGTCTGTGCCGCTGTGGTACGTGAACAGCGCCCTGGACCCCGTGCTCTTCTGCATCTCCTCCAGCACCTTCCGCAGGGCCTGCTGGATCACCATGAGGTCCCTGAAGTCCAGGTGTCGTCCGAGGCTGCGGCGGGGGGCGGGCCTGAGCCAGACGACCGGGAGTGGGTCAGGTCGGGAGGGGAGCGACTTCCAGGCTACGAGGTGTAGGACACAGGAAGTAGACCACACACAGTTCATAGCGCTGCAGAGCTTACAGTAGAGATGAGTCATACAGAGGCAGCCGGAACATACAGGCAGATTACATACAGAGGCAGAGGATTTTTAAAGACTGTTCGCTTTCTAAATGCAGGAATCCACGGGTATATTTACAAGGATTTCCTATGGCTTACTATGAAACTTATTTTCGCAAAGATAATGATAGCAAAGCCATGTTACACATCATAGTGTGACAGATAGGGGGGACAAAAAAAACGTGTTGCAATGACGTGCATTGTATTCTGAAAGTCTTTGTTGCTCTGTGATTAGTTGATGGACGCTTGATGGACATAGTGTCCATCTGTATTCTGTTGAACCTACCACTCTGTTGGTATGGTGGTAGGAATGTGGTGGTTTTGCTGGGGGCGGATGTAAGCATAATCACGAGGGGACAGTAGCCGACAATCTGGAGCCACCGATAGAGGCTAGTGGCCCAGGGCTGTTAGCACCAGTTAGCCAGGAATTGGCCTTGGCCTGGCCTGGCCAGGCCCTGTAGTCTCCACACCGCTAATGTCTAGAGTGGTACGCCGGCCAGCTAGTGTGTGCTTTATTATCACCTGTTAAACTCATTGGAAACCCTTTGTTCTAAGTATTCACATGTTGAACTTAAGTAAAACCAGTCTGTTTATTGTGTATTGTTGACGTTCTGATACAGGCTTAGCCTTATAGACATGCTGCTGTGCAGGATTTGCAGAAACACTTGTTTCTCCTGAAAACAGTTGATATTATTGTGTTATCATGATGTGTTTTTCCTTTTGACAACAATGGTATGAAAAAAAATATTGTTGTCTGGGGCACTGTATGGTGTTATATTTATGTTAGGATTTTTGAGAATCTGTTTGAAGCATTTTGGGCAAATCTTCAATGAGTCTTAATGGCACAACACACCTCCTTATGTGACACCGGTTATTAAACTAAGTATGTTTTTTTATTATTTATGAATGTATCTATTTTACTAGCGAAACGTGTTTTATTGTATGTCAATAAACATAAAAAAGGGAACAATTATTGCAGTGTGACTGACTGGTCAGTCATTTTAGTTCATTTTTCAAGTGCACTGGCTCCCCCTAGTGGTACCACTCTAGATTTGTGAAAATATGTTTCTTGCTAATACGATAAATGAAATAATTAATTCACATAATAAGATGGAAGATAGTATTTCATAACATACATAAAGACATATCCAAATGGCCATGGTGTAAAAAAAAAAAAAGCCCGCACAATGTGTAATGACAGGGTTTTTTTAAATGCTGAACAGATTCTTTGGACTGGCCAGTACGATTTGGCTGCCACGCCCAAGTTTGGTATCGACCAATCAGGAGAAGAATATGTGCCTTCCGAACTAAAACAGCGGAAGATTCAAACTGAACATGGCGGCCGACAAAGATGTCGACGAAAATAAACAAATTCGGAGGTAACGTCTATGACAAAGGTTTTTTAGAGACCTTCTTGTTAGTACCGTATAATACAAGAATTATCAACATGTGTTTTTAGCACAGTTGAAAGTAGTTTTACACAATATCAGACGAAAGTTTGCCTAAACTTAGCCATAACAAGCTGATTAGCTAGCAACAGTTTATTGCTAACTTTTGCTAGGACAGTAACTGAAAAAGACAAACGATAATGAGGCTCTTTAGCTAACATACCAGTTAAATGCATGCCTACGTCCTTGTCACACCGCATAGTTCCTGTATTTAGATTGGAAGTGAGTAGTCTTCGGTATCCCATCACGCTTCGAAATGAATGTGGATTTTTTTTTTAAACGTAGCGATTATACACAACAACCAGGCGTGTGGGTATTCCAGGATAGCTAACTGCTCAATTCTGGCTAACACTAGCTTGTGGTCATTTGCAGTAACTGGCTGACAATTGACATGTTTGCTCAACGAATTAAAGCAATGTATTGCTAGTATTGATTTTACAACAGGCACATAGCAATGCCAAAGCGGTGTGGTTGGGTACCCGAGTAGTTTTGAAATGACATCTTCTGTTGGAAGACAGATGCATGCATTGTTCTTTTCAAGATGAAGGAAATTGAGTTTACACGGCGTGGATTAACCACTGCAGACTGGTACATCGCAGTGTATCATCGCATTTTTTTCTTCAATTCATATTCCGTTCATACAACTCAAGGAAGATGGCCATATATCTGTTCAGGTTAATTATTGGATTCTTTTCCAGGGAAACGTTGTGCAGCGTTGTGAAAAATCACGACATGAACCCCAAGGGCCAGCCTGTCATTTTCAACCCAGACTTTTTTGTGGAGAAACTTCGCCATGAGAAGCCAGACGTCTTTACGGAGCTGGTGCTGAGCAATATCACACGGCTCATTGATCTGCCTGGGGTAGAGTTCGCCCAGCTCCTTGGGGAGGTTGAACCAAAGACACCGACTTCCACCACTGGCTTTCTCCGTTCCTTCAATTTTCTCAAACGCAAAGGTATGCATATTTATAAAGCATTGTTTTCTCAAACTCAAACAAATTTCATGCAACCAAGATGTCTGCATGACACTTTTGAATTACCAGTCTTCAGGCCAAAGGTCCTGGAACACTTGAAGCATTCAAATTTTCTTTTAAAATGTAAAACAAAAAATATTGCCCTGCTAACGGGTTTAAGGCCATGTTGCTTGTGCAATGCAACTGAAATGCACCATGCATTTTAAATACACTGATGTAATCTGTTATGCACAATAGTGATATAGGCTAATAGTGTGTATTAATTGTTTTTGTGCCCCTCATCGGAGTTAAATGTTCTTGTTCTTGTTAACATCGCTAATTGCATGGTTTTAACGCTGGTGTTTCATGATTATATGTTAATGTCTTTTCAGAAAAGGGGGTGATATTTGGAGGTCCTCTGACAGAAGAGGGTATAGCACAAATATACCAACTTATTGAGTATCTCGGCAAAAGTAAGTACAATACTTTATTTTCCCTGAGACCCAGATTCTTTAAAAGGGGAAAGAAAGAAAGAGCAGCCTGAATGCATGAAGTCCCTGCTAATAATTCATCCTCTGCAGATTTATTTTTGGCCCCTAAAAGGCTCCTGTATGTATTGGCTATGTTCTCTAACTGAAGCGAACAGCCAGCCCAGGGGAGGTAAAGGCAAGAGCTATGAGCTCATCGGGTATTTCGGGCTCAAAATGATGTCATCTGCGGGAGAGAAAAAAGGTGGACGTTAGCTGCACTGGCCGGTAAATAATACATGCTGAAGCACTTTCCTCTCCTCTGCTCCTGTCAGACCTGCATGTGGAGGGGCTTTTCCGCGTGCCGGGCAACAGCATCCGGCAGCAGGCCCTGCGGGAGATGCTGAACAACGGGGCGGACATCGACCTGGAGACGGGGGACTACCACCCCAACGACGTGGCCACCGTGCTCAAGGTCTTCCTGGGGGAGCTGCCCGAACCGCTGCTGACTCAGCGACACTTCCATGCCCATCTCAAAATAGTTGGTAGGTCTACGCCTCCCACAGAGGGGAATGGTCCTTCTTTTGCAAGGCCCGACTTTATTACTTTGCTCAATGCAAACAGGAATTGGCTAAATGCTGGGCACATTGTCTTTTTGTGTCAGTAGTGCACATATTCCCTTTTAATTGGCTTTCTTCTAACTTGGTTATTTTGTTTGGTGCTAATGGAGATGATTAAACGAGTGATTGTGTGGTAGGCAGGTTGTATTATCTGTAGGTAAATACAACAACAGAACACTGAGTCTGCATGTTCTTTGCCTCTGTTACATTTCCTGAAAAGTTGATTTCATTTGCTTGCTGGACCGTTGGCTTGAACAATGACCTTTCTTTGTGTCCGTGTAGCAAACTGAGACCAATTCAAAAAGAGAGAGAGAGGGAGAGACAGACAGACAGAGAGAGAGGGAAAGGGAGAGGGAGAGAAACGGAGAGAGAGGGAGAGAGTGTTTGCTGAATTGCACCCATGTCCTTGGCATCCCATTAATCCGTCACCCCCTCTGCCCTGCGCTCAGAGCTCACGCTGCTGGACGAGAAGGGCAACAGGACCAGCACGCCAGACAAGGAGCGGCAGATCCAGGCCCTGCAGCTGCTGCTCATGCTGCTGCCCCAGGCCAACCGCAGCCTGCTCAAGCTGCTCCTCGACCTGCTCTACCAGACTGCCAAGCACCAGGACAAAAACAAGATGTCCGCCTCCAACCTGGCACTCATGTTCGCCCCGCACGTCATCTGGCCAAAGAAAGTATGTTGATCCTCCTGATCCATGTTCCTCTCCATCTTTTTGGCATTCTGGAATATCTGTCTGCAGTACACTGTGGCATCCTGTGTAACTGGTTTGTCTGCTTTTGCGTCTGCAGGTGCATGCAAATGAACTGAAGGAGAACATTAACAAACTGAACGATAGCATCACTTTCCTCATCAAGCACTCTCAGAAGCTGTTCAGGGTAAGCATCCTGATGTTGTTGTGTGAGCCGAACCATCCTGGTTGCAGCTGTGTTTCATTGTGCATGGTTCAGCAGTACAGTGTGCCCTGGTGTACTGGACTTAATCATCCCCAGATGAAATTGTTTGCGTGAACGGCCTCGTTAAGGTCTCTGATAATGTCACGTGTTATCTCTGGTCTCTTGGTGTCATTGTGTCACCATGAAAGGGTCCAGCTAAAAAAAAAAACATCCATGTTTTTTGTTTGTTTCTTTTGATGTGTTGATGTCATGCCAGCTATGCCAAACATAGATTTTTTTTGAGGAAGCAGTCCTTGTTTCCATGTCCACTGCGGGCAAACAGACCCTGGCTGAATTAGCATGTGAATAGATTGCGATGTCGGTTCTCAGTTAGGAGACACACAAATATGTCTCTCCGCCTCCGCCTCCTGCCCAGACTGTTCGCACCCAATCAGCCGCTCAGCAGGAGGCCCCTGCTTCTCAACAAATTGAACTTGACAGTCAGAATTCATATTTCGTTATCATTTGTTTTTGCATTCCCTCTTTGAAAGTCCTTGAATTATTTACTGCTTACTGGTCTGTGCGTACTGCTGTGAGGAATTCAATGCAACAGTGATTGGTTAGGTTTATCAGGCACAAAGAGGTAGGCTCTGCTATTTTCCTGGGGGAGGATGTAGGCTTTTTGTTTGTTAGTTGTGCTTTTGTGTTGGTTTTCATTTTTAATCTTGGGTTTTCCCCCTCTCTTTGCCTCACAAGGCACCTGCCTACATCAGAGAGCTTGCTAGGATGCATTTCATTGGATCAAAGGCAAAGGTAAATGTTATTATAGATTCTTTGAATGTTTTGGTTTGATCTGTAAGAATGTGCAGTAGTTAAATTTAATCCCTTCTCTGCAAAGCAAAGTTGTCTATGGCTATTTCTGTGTCTATATGCCTGTGAATAACAGAGAATGGGCTATAAGCTTTGCTGTGACTCTAGTTGACTTTTAACGCATATACATTCAATATGCAATTACGCTAAGGCCTAGCTTCAATCCTGTTATCCTGTTCCTATAGGTCGAACAGGATGACGGTTGATGGTGTGGTTCAAACACCATTTACACACAGACTTCTCATTTTCTGTACAAATATTTGAAAACCCCAAGTGCATTCCTCGTCATCAGTGCAGTCGCTAAAACGTGCAAAGAGCTGCAGAGTGGGGAGTTCGCTCATGGGAATTCCTCCTCATTCCTCTGTTTGTTGCCTGGTGAAAGTCATATGTTAATCATTGCTCACCCATACACTCCCCCCACCCCTCCACAGGATGACATGGACCTTGGGGGGGTGTGCAGCCCCCAGCTGAGGGTGTCTGTGGCCCCTGCTAAGAGGCCCTGCCTGGAGGACAGTTCCTCAGGGGCCGAGCAGCACACGCAGGAGGCCCTCCGGGAGCTCTTCAACCACGTCAGCAACATGCCCGAGTCGGCCAAGAAGAAGAAGCTCATACGCCAGGTATAAGCCATGCCCATTCGCTGATAGTAATGTGCTACCCAAGAAGGCCCGACTGCTAATACCGTGCTACCCAAGAAGGCCTGATATTATCTTTTGGTGTGTGATTTAACTGAAATCCCTGTAGAACAGCAGATTTGATAATCCAGTCGAGTAAATGCTAATAACATGTTTTTTAGGGTTGGGTATCATCTAGGACATGGCGATTTGATATGATTTTCGATACAGGGCTCACGATACAATATGATTTTCGATACAGTGGAATTCAATTCGATTCCGATATCGATACATATTACTTTAGAATTATTACTCAATGTCATTCACTCAACAAAACCGGACAAATATTATTTTTATGTTCAATTTATTAAACAGGAAAATAAAGTGCATTTTTTCAATGTTTTTTACTGAACATGTCACAGAAAAAATGCCCAGTCTCACTAGGTACATGTAGTCAACTTATAAAAACTATTTGTGCAAAAGAATACAATATGGCTAACGTACATTTGTACTGAACAAAGTACATTTACTACATTTTGGTTTAGAATCAATAGTGCATCTCTCTGAGCAGTAGCTGCTAGGGTGTATTGATATTAATAGCCAGAATATCGGTATTGTATTGTTTTTAAAAATGTCGATGTGTGTGTGTTTTTTTTTGTCCTGCTAGTTCAATAAGCAGGAATCTTCTGGAACCCCTGTGTCTACCCGGTCAACGTCGGTCAAGAAGCATAGTCGCTCTCGTACCTTCAGCGGAATCATTAAGGTTTGTATAGACAAGGCTGCTTTTCTGATTTTATTTATTTATTTTAATTCCACTTTGTACTCTATGTGCAACTAACATAGCATGTTCCTGTTGTGTGCTTTCTGTGCTTGTAACTGATGGTGCTGCCCTGGTGTCTGTTGTGTGTCTGTAACTGATGGTGCTGCCCTGGTGTCTGTTGTGTGTCTGTAACTGTTGGTGCTGCCCTGGAGTCTGTTATGTGTCTGTAACTGATGGTGCTGCCCTCGTGTCTGTTGTGTGTCTGTAACTGATGGTGCTGCCCTCGTGTCTGTTGTGTGTCTGTAACTGTTGGTGCTGCCCTCGTGTCTGTTGTGTGTCTGTAACTGTTGGTGCTGCCCTGGAGTCTGTTATGTGTCTGTAACTGATGGTGCTGCCCTCGTGTCTGTTGTGTGTCTGTAACTGTTGGTGCTGCCCTGGAGTCTGTTATGTGTCTGTAACTGATGGTGCTCTCCTGGTGTCTGTTGTGTGTCTGTAACTGTTGGTGCTGCCCTGGTGTCTGTTGTGTGTCTGTAACTGATGGTGCTCTCCTGGTGTCTGTTGTGTGTCTGTAACTGTTGGTGCTGCCCTGGTGTCTGTTGTGTGTCTGTAACTGATGGTGCTGCCCTCGTGTCTGTTGTGTGTCTGTAACTGATGGTGCTGTCCTGGTTGTTGGTGCTGGCCTGGAGTCTGTTGTGTGTCTGTAACTGTTGGTGCTGCCCTCGTGTCTGTAACTGATGGTGCTGCCCTGGTGTCTGTTGTGTGTCTGTAACTGATGGTGCTCTCCTGGTGTCTGTTGTGTGTCTGTAACTGATGGTGCTCTCCTGGTGTCTGTTGTGTGTCTGTAACTGATGGTGCTGCCCTCGTGTCTGTTGTGTGTCTGTAACTGATGGTGTTGCCCTCGTGTCTGTTGTGTGTCTGTAACTGATGGTGCTCTCCTGGTGTCTGTTGTGTGTCTGTAACTGATGGTGCTGTCCTGGTTGTTGGTGCTGGCCTGGAGTCTGTTGTGTGTCTGTAACTGTTGGTGCTGCCCTCGTGTCTGTTGTGTGTCTGTAACTGATGGTGCTCTCCTGGTGTCTGTTGTGTGTCTGTAACTGATGGTGCTCTTCTGGTGTCTGTTGTGTGTCTGTAACTGATGGTGTTGCCCTCGTGTCTGTTGTGTGCTTGCTGTGCTTGTAACTGATGGTGCTGCCGTGGTGTCTGTGTGCAGAGGAAGGTCTTAGGAAGTCACGTGGCAGGCGAGAAGAGCTCGGCCGAGTCCCCGGGAGTCCTCAGCCAAGGCAAAGAGAAAGGGGTGAGTATGTACCACATAGGGCTGGGCGATATATCGATATTATCGTAATATCGTATCGTAATATTTATATCGATATGTATTTGACACTATATCGCCATATCGATATATTTTCAATGATACAATACCACTTTATCAAAACCACTTATCCTAATGTGTTCACACTGTTCAGACAGCCGGAGCTTTCTCGGATCACTCAGTTTTCATTGTGATCGTAACATTGAACGTGTTTTGACAGTCATTTTGCCTGAATGCTTATTGCCTGTCAGAGGAAGGTTAAGTTAAAAAAATAAAAATGAATAGATTTTTCCCTCCTGTTACTTTTAAATAGGTCACACAATGTTTCAATAATTATCGATATCGACCAATATGAAACACTTATATCGTGATACAGATTTCAGCCATATCGCCCAGCCCTAGTACCACAAGCATATCAGTCACTGGTCCGGATACCCAATGCACAGCCACATCTTCATCATGCACACAATCGGGTATCATTTAGAGATGGGGTACTACTTGGTAGAGAAGCGGGATTGTAAAAAGTGAAGGAAACGGGCACGCCCGTGTGCAATAAAAAATGGAAAGCGACAGTGAGGATATTTCCTTTGGGCATTTACATATTCCACTCATCCAGTATGTCTAGCTTCAGTGATCATATTCACATGTGCTCCTATTCAATATTGCAATCTCGGGGTGTAGAGAACTTTAATGATCTCACTTGATGATATATTCAGAAACAAAAAAACTTTCATTTTCAAACTTAATTATAGAATTTCCTGTAACCTGTAAAATGTGTGCAAATAACACTAGTTGATAAACAAAAGAGGGATTATTTTCTTTTATATTAATTCTTACTCAGTCCTATGCTTTTAAAAAACCACCAGCTTACTATTTCAAACTTGAGTACATTGTCTAAATAGTTTAAATCGATTAACTTGACCAGCATTGTGGAATAATAATTTCTGATATTATTTTTCAGGGCTCCACATCATTTGCAAGGGCATGCCTTTCTCCAGCGGAGCAGATTGCCATTGCTAAACTCCAGTATTAGTTGCGTTAAGATGATGTCACCAGAGCCTGGTATCGGTCACTGGGCTCTTCACTGTTGACCTGTTGAACAGATGCTTCTGGTATTCTGGTGTTTGCAGACGCTGTTTGGAAGATCAAACTCTCGGCCACTTGGAGGCTGGGAGTTGTTTTAGTGTCTGGTTACGCAAAGATCCCTGACGAATTGAATATATTTCAAAATCAGTAATATATAGTATGTTTAAGACCCAACACAGATTTTCTTTCATTGCGTTTTATGAATTTTATGATGCAATGTCAAGTTTTTTTTTTTAATATATTTATTATTTGCTCTTTTTAAACCCTAAGACTTTGTCAAGTATATGCATGTTAACCTCATACATGTTTGGTTTTAACTTTTTATTTTTTAAATTGGTCATCTTTGACCGCACTGCCAGAAATGTGACCCGCGTGATTATGATGCATGGACCGTTTATCGTCTTTTGCAATCGAGGCCTTGTTATTTATGAAATGGCAAGTTGGGAAAAGGTTTTATAGTGACGGGTATTTGTTACAGCACTGGGAGAGAGAGAGAGCTCTTCGATGGTTTGAGGGAAACGGGGACGGTGGTGAATTGTGGGAAAAGTGTTTTGACTGTAATGGGCCTTACAGACTGGATAACTTGATACTTGGAATTATAAGAGAGCCCATAACATTAAAATAATTTGAAACATTTGGCCATGTAAAACATTAAGAAGTTAACATTATTTAGAGGCCAAGTGCCAAGTGTTAATTCCACCATACCAGAGTATACTTGTGAAAGGGTTACTGACGTGGTAGGCACTCAAACTTGGGTGATTTGATGTATAAGGATGTGTTGGCCCCTGTGATGTCTGTGCTAAGGAAGGTGTATGTGGCTTAGAAGGATTCGAAAGTGTTTTTTTTTTTTTTTTGATTTTGGTACTAGTCATCACCGGCCATCAGTCTATGGGGCTGTGTGAGGCGCGAAAAAAGATCGAGCTAATTTTTATGTGATTTCATCTCGTGAGAAATTAAAAGGGTGATGTGTTTTACAGACTTTTTTGTCAATACTGTGAGATATGGCCTAACTGTTACAGATGTACTGACAGACCTACTCAGTGCTAGTTAGTGCGACGCATTCAGGTTCTTTTATTTATGCATTTATATTTTTGTGTTTACCTATGCATTTTTTAAATACTTTTTATACTACATATAATATTGTGAGTTTTTGCACCATTGGTTTTCTTTCTTTCTTTTTTTTTTAAGTTAGACAGTTCCTTATATTTCCCGTTTTCTCTTTGGGTATTAAAAAGGGTGTGAGGAATAAAAAAAAAAAACTGAGATGGCATGTACATAGTACCGAATGAGAATCAATGTGTGCTTTTCTCCTCCAAAACAAACACTGTTAGGTGTCTGTCTGGCTTCCTACTGAATGTAAATACTGTGAATTTCAAACTGGTGCCCTTTTGTGATGCCCTGATGGTTTTTCTACTCCAGGATGTCTGTTTTGCTTTTAGAGCCCTACTTCCTTGCTGTACGACCACTACTCTCGCGTACGTGTGGCGATTGTGTATGTGCGTTTCTTTTGTATATGTACTTGCTTGGGATGGAGAGCTTTTTTTAATTCTGATAACTTTTAAATAGTCTAATTTTCGTGTATATTTGTATGTATTTATTCCCCTTTTACATGTCTTAAATGTGAACTGCCTTTTCAATGGGGTCTCTTTTTTGTCATGTGAACTGCCTTTTCTACATGGTCCTAAATGTGAACTGTTTTTTCAAACTGTCAGATTTAACTGAGATTTGCATATTTTGTGCAAGTGTGTTCCTTGTGGCCTGTTTACTTGTAGTTTCATTTTTGTCCACAAGGGGAAGCCGTGGAAAAGGAAATACTCGGCCAACTGTTCACAAAACCATGATGGCATTGATCCTATTAAACACGATTTAAAAAGTTCGTATTGAGTGTTTGCTTGTCTTTTTTAATATGTTAGTCCATCTTGTAATGTGAACCGGACGCCACTGTGTATAAATTCGCGTCTTTGCAATATAAGCCAATATGTATAAGGAAACACAAGTATTTGGAAAAATTAACACAAGCCATGAAAGCATGCTGAACTGTGTTGCACGAACCCCACAATGTGAAGGAATGCTTTAGTGTATCATTACGCTCGCTGCCTTTTCTTGTTTGGGTCTTTAAATATATGTTCTACGCGTTTCTTTCACGGACACCCAGGAGATCCTTGTTGTTTCTCATGTTGTCTAAATAAGCACCGACCAATGTCTATATTTGAACGTGCCAGTACCATGTTTGAAAGAATGTGTTTACAGATGCCTGGAAATTTTAGTTTGGCAGCTCTTATTTTGGGAAAATGTTTTGCGTGATCCATTTCAGTTTCAAAACATTTTTAACGCGCGACAGTGGCCCCTGTGTGTGGAGAGAGATAGATGTTTAATAAAAGAAAGGACGCATTCTGTGAATTTATGTGGGTCTATCTGTTTTATAGTTATGGAAATTAGATTATAGTAAACAGGCTTATAACCTCGTTTTGACAATTAGGCTGAGGAAATTAACCAAGTCATATTCCAGTGACAGTGTCTGATAGGTTTTATCAGATGAGAATTCCAGATAGGGCAGTAACGTGGTTTCATTTCCCTTTTATAATTATTTTTAAACAATGGCGCACATGGTGAGCACGGAATAGTTTGTATTATCATTAAAACTTCCCTTAAACGCGTTTAGGTGGCGCACGCACTTCACGTCATGGAAAATTCTGATCCTCTTCATCGCCCCGCGCAATTCCAAATGGTATGCATACCTGTGCTGAGCTTTTACAGCAACTTCGAGCAAAACAAAATGACGCCCCCCATTACCCGTTAACGACATGGCCTCCTCTTTAATTAAACTTTCATTCTCATACGATCTACATGTCTGTAACAGCTTTACTGGGCCCAACGAAGCTCCAGCCTCCAGCAGTGTGATCATCAAGTAGGCTACAGTATTGCAAGAGACTGCACATGTGTGGATATTTTGTGTAGAGGGAAGACCCTGTAAATTGGTGCGCTATAGTATGGGTTCCCAACAGCGTAGGCTATATGAAGTGGACTTCCAAAAAGTCCACGGAAGTCCAAAAAAACTTGGACAGTATGTTTAGTCTGAGTTTTTATTATTATTTCTGAGGAAATAAGAGCGAATTTGACACGAGCGCGTTGTACTTCAGGAAGTGTGGCGAACCCAAAGTCAACTGTGAAAAAACGAGGTGTTTATATCAGTGAGTCAAGAGTTAGTTACAGGGCTCTTGGCTAAATGCATAAAACGTTACTGCCATATTAAACTTACTCACCTCCCTGTCATATCTACAAGTGAATATCACAAATTCCGAGGAGCCAGAAGTAACTTAAAGATGTTGATTTCAAAACTGGACCTCTATGGTGAGTTGGCTTGTTGGGGAGTAACTCCAGAATAGTTAAATACGCTTAGCATATATAGGTCGTAAAATTTTAGCCATTAATGCTTGTTCTTTTTTCTACGTTGGCCTCTGCATAGTTTTAACCGTAGGCTATAAGTAAGTATTTCCCATAACTTTAATTTTGTTGGTCTCAGATGTTCTTGTTCCACGTGCTATCAGGTCAAGCCTCGCTTTTCCACCACTTTTTCCCAAGCCATAGAGTACGCTAATAACAGTGCTTTTCAAGTGAATGGATGGACCTTGACTGCACACTGTCATTTACTATGGCTGTTAGTGATAACTACAGTCTGTCACCTCTTCTGATAAGCCCTCTGGTGATACTCCAGTTGACTCCTTGAGGCTGGGATGTCTGCAGCACAAGGCACGACCAGTCTGGCATTTTAGTGGTCTTTGTGCACACTTCCTCGTTAAAGAGGAGCATTTTCTAGCCACCGCTCCACCACCTCAGCCCTCCAGAATTAATTCATTTGTGAGAGAGTTGAGTTCTTTCTGTCTGTGTCAATGGAAATAATACCCTGCTCAGGTCTCTCTCTTTCTCTCTCTTTCACACACACACATTAAGGATTCTCACTCATTCAGGGCATATCCGCCTATATTTTCATACATCGAACATCATGTGCGTGCATCATTGATGTGTGTCTCCGCATGGCCATGTGCACACATGGCCCCAGTGGTAGGTTTGTGGGCTGGGGCTGGGCTGAGAGGGTTTGGAGATGGAGCAAGAGGGGCTGAAGCTGGGGTGAGAGGGTCTGGGGCTGGGGTAAGAGGGGCTTGGGCTGGGGCTGGGGCTGGGATAAGAGGGGCTGGGGCTGGGGCTGGAGCTAGGGCTGGGATAAGAGGGGCTGGGGCTGGGGCTGCCTCTATGCCATGCCAGGCTTTTGCTCTCCAGGTTGTGGGGCTGCAACGAGCACGGATGGGAGCCTGGGAGAGAATGAGCGAGAGGGAGTTCAGGCAGGGTTCTGGGAGGGGGGGGGTGTGTGGGGTGGGGGGTGGGGGGGGGTGTGGTGGAGGAGGAGGAGGAGGAGGAGGGAGGTGTGTGTGGCTAGAGGGGGTTTTAGAGGGGGGGCCGTTTGAGTAGGAGGAGTCCGGGAGCTGCTATTTGTAGATCCTTGTGATGGATGACTGCTGTGTGTGTGTGCGTGTGTGTGTGTGTGTTTGAGAGAGAGAGAGAGAGGGAGAGAGAGAGAGAGACAGCGTTTTTTTCTTTCTGCTGTTTCCCTATTCCCTTCTCCACGGGCAGGCAGATGAGGGCTGGAGAGAGAAGGAGAGAGACGTAGGCACAGCTCAGCTCACCGCAGAAGAAAAGCAACTCCATAAAGAAAGAGAGGAAGACAAGGGGAGACTTTTTTATTTGCTAGGAAGTGAAAAGGCCAGATAACGGACAGCTTTTAATTGCATCTCTCTTTTACTTTCAACCCATCTATTTACCAACTCCCAGTGGACTTAATTATTCACACATTTTTAATTTATTTTTCTTTTTGTATTTTTTTTTCCAAATCATCTTTTTTGTTGTTGTTGCTGTTGCTCTAGTCTGTGTTTATCGCTGCTCTTGGGGAGTGAGTCTTTGTGCAGACCAAACAGTAGTATTCAGAGCCTCTGTCAGAAGACTGACTGCTTGACCGGCCGTCTGTCTGTCTGACTGACTGAGTGACAGCGAGCGAGAGAGAGTGAGCGCCTGGAGAGAGATCAGAGGAAGAGACTGGTTCTGGAGCTCGACATGCCCGGGAGAGGAGTGTGTGGAGGGGCCGTGGCCGGCGCTGAGGCTGGGGGGCTGGCGGTCAGGGCCGGGCTCTGGTGCCTGCTGCTCTGGGGTGCCCTGCTGGGGGGAGCGGCCGACGCGTGCCCAGCCCTGTGCACCTGCAGCGGCACCACCGTGGATTGCCACGGGCTGGGGCTCAAAACGGTGCCCAGGAATATACCCAGGAACACAGAGAGACTGTGAGTACCCTACCCTACTGCGCACAACACATGCCACACACACACACACACACACACACACACACACACACAGCACAGCACAGAGTCTCCTCACTACTCTTTCTTTCTTCCTTTCTTTCTTTTTCTGTCTTTCTCTGTGTCTGTGTGCTGCCGTGGCTGTTCCACTGCTACTGCTGCTCCTGCACATGGTAGTGTTGGGAGAACAATAGCCTTGTCTGGCTCCAAAACAAACCCAAGCCGTGCCGTTGTGGGAAGGTGCAAATAGGCACGAGTTACGGCTTGAGAAACAAGAGCAGATGTGTTGCTTAGATGTGTGTGTGTCTGTGTAATTTACATACCTACTGCTGTAAATGTGTATACATGCTCAGAGCATTAGTCAGGCAGTCTGTCATTATCCTGATTTTTTACAGTCAGGTTATAGTCCTACTTTTTTCTGTAAAGAATTCTGCTGGAGTGTTTTTTTTTTACTTTAACAACGGGGTAGAACTGATTGCTGTAACTCCTCTTAAGACCGATCATGGTAAAGGCGGAAAATGCATGACGTCAAAACAGTGAATTAATCGCTCAAATCGAATAAAATGTGTTATTCTGCAATTCAACCATTTCAACCACTGTAATAATTTTTTTGGGGGGGGGAAGGAAAAAATAAGCTTGCTGTAGCCTGCATCAATAATTCAAAGTTGGGCTTGAACACTGCGAGTAGGGGTAACTAATTACACAGATCCAGTTTCTGGAGTGTGGGCTAGCTGCGTACTCCAACGGGCAGCATTCATCCCCGGACAAGGAGCTCCCCTCCTACACTGAGTGGCTTTTCATTCCCCTCTCCTGCTCTCAGACGCTCGCTCCCAAATTGTTAAATCATGCAGAAAAAATTAAGAAAACTTCTCTCTTCAAGCGGGGCTTGTGAGCCAGGTTCTCGCAGAGCGTTTGAGAAAGTGAGAAAGTAAAGGGGTATTCGTTGAAGCAGACACTTATGTGTGTGTAAGAGAGAGTAGTTTTTTTGTTTTTCTTGCAGAATTTCCTCTTTCTTCCCTTTGCACTCCGCTTTGCTGACATTTTCAAATATTAATCTGGAAAGCAGTTGTGGGGGGAGTGTGGAAGGAAATAGATTGGTCTATTTTCAGGTTTAGAGACGTTCAGTCAGGTCCCACGTGTACGATAAAGCACAGGGCGGCAGCTTGTCACAGACTCATCTCCTAGAAAAGAGAGAGGGGAGCTGCTGTGTGTGTGTGTGTGTGTGTGTGTGTATGGGAGAGAGAAAGAGACTGCATTTTTCATGCGTTTTCAAAGATACATTTCTAAGAATCCCTTTGTTTGGCCATTTGGGGATTGTTGCATTGTTACAGGCTGTTGCTTGTGTACTGTGTGCACCTGGTAGTTCCGGAATGTACTTAAAAAAAAAAAAAAAAAACGAAAAGAAAAGCATGCTCAGTCGCTGCTTTTGTAGATGAGGGGCCTTTTTCTGTGTTAGGATTTTTATGTGTGCGTGCATGCGTGTGTGTTTAAGGTCATATGGACGCGGGATGGTCTCTATGGATAGATTACTTAACATGGGAAATATTTCCACCGTGTGGAGCCATTATATAGGGGGTCATTCATCAAGGTGATTGCGCAAGTCAAACACACAGCATGCTGGTCTCTTGTGTCCGTTTGAGAAATGGGTGACGCTGTCTTTTTTGTCCCCTTTCACTGGGCTGCAGAATGGGCCCTGATTAGTTTTTATTGGTGTTGCTGTCAGCACTTTGTGATGACAATAGAAGACATGCTCCTTGTTTTATGTGATATTCACTAAAAAAGAAGAAGATGCGTAGCGTTTTTCATTAAATTGCGTCAACTTGTGCGCTGTCTTGTCTTGTCTTGTTCGCAGCATATTTCATTTAGCATCCAAAAAATATTTTAATCTTGTCGGTTAAACTCATATTTATTCATTTACTTTTAAAGCAAACTTAAAAAAAATAAAAAATATGTATATATATATATATATATTTTTTTTTTTACTAAGTGTGTATGTTTCAGCTAATTTTTAGTGAGAGAGAGAGATACAAAAATGTTCTCAGACATTCCTGCTCTAGGAAGGACGGAGAAAAGGAGAAGGAGGAGGAAAGGAGAAAAGAAAAGAAAAGAAGAGAGGAGGAGGTCTGGGGTCTGGGGTCTGAGGCACAGCTGTGTCACCTCACGCTAGCATGGAGTCCACTCCCTCCTCCTTAAGCCGGCAAGACAGCGCGACTCCAGTAGCCGCGATTGCTACGGACAGCCTGTCAAGAGGAAGAGATTTGCTGGGCGGACCAGGCCCCCTCTGTGGCCAGACCCAGGCTAGCCCTCATCCACACTGACAAGGCAGACCCAAGCTAGCCCTCATCCACACTGACAAGGCAGACCCAAGCTAGCCCTCATCCACACTGACAAGGACTCGCAAACGTGGGGGTTGGGGTGTGCTGGAGTTGAGGGGCTAGTTGGGGTGGAGATGGGGGTGGTGGTGTGTGTTGGGGGTGGAGGGGGGGTGTTAGGTGGGGGTTGGGGGGTATGGAGGAAGGTGGGCGGCAGGAGACAGCAGAATCCCATTTGCACTTGTCAAAAAGCGTTTCGATCAGAGCTGACCTTTCCGCGCCTTGGACAGATTCTGTAATGAGTGTGTGTTCAAGCAGCATGTGCTCTCCCTCCCTCCATTAACCGCATACCCCTCTCCTGCCCCCCCCACCCCCATCCCCGCCCCCCCCTCGGCAAGGTCTCCCCATTAACCCCCTGTCCATTCTGAGCTCAAGGAGGGCCTCGCAAACAAACAAAAAAAAGGACATCCAGCTAGCCCACTGCTCCACAAAGCTTCCAAAGCAGCTCCAGCAAAAAAGAGGAACATGAATATTTTGCCAGTAATTGGTTGCTTTGAATGTAAAGGGCTCATGAATGCATGCCGCTCAGGTTTCACTCCAGCTGGATGTGGGGAGCGTGCCTAGTGTGCTCTGTGTTGTTTAAATCATTGGGCTCCAATCCGCAGCCAGGCTCCCTTTTCAGACCAAAGCTCCACCATCCACACTTTCTCCCTTTTCCTTTCTGTCTCTGTTTCTCTGTGTCTGTCTGTCTCTCTCCTCTCTCCTCTCTCTCTCGCTCTCCCTCTTTCTCTTCCTTTCTCTCTCTCTCTCTCTCTGCACCTCCCTCCATTTCACGTTCTTTACCTTTCTCTCTCATTTTCTCTCTTTTCCTCTTTCTGTCTTACTCTGCCTTTTTTCTTCCTCCCTGTCTCTCTCTCTGTCTCTCTCTCTCTCTCTCTCAGTCCCTGTCCTAGCCCCGCTGGTCTGCATATTTCTGTCTCTCTCTCTCTCTCTCTCTTTCTCTCTCTCTCTCTCTCTCTCTCTCTCTCTCTCTCTCTCTCAGTCTCTGTCTCTGTCTCTCTCTCTCTCTCTCTCTCTCTCTCTGTCTCTCTCAGTCTCTGTCTCTCTCTCTCTCTCTCTCTCTCTCTGTCTCTCTCAGTCTCTCTCTCTCTCTCTCAGTCCCTGTCCTAGCCCCGCTGGTCTGCATATTTCTGTTTCTCCCTCTCTCTCTCTCTCTCTCTCTCTCTCTCTGTCTCTCTCTCTCTCTCTCAGTCTCTCTCTCTCTCTCTCTCCTCTCTCTCTCTCTCTCTCTCTCTGTCTCTCTCTCTCTCTCTCTCTCTCTCCCAGCCCCGCTGGTCTGCATATCTCTGCGCATGAGGGCCAGATTTCCCCTCCCGCTGCGTGCCTCTGTCTTATCTGTGTTAGTGCATCTATTTATGTGTGCTTAGGCCGCTCAAGACCAGAGATAAAACAGAATCTGATTTGTGTCAAGTGTGAGGGAGAGAGAGAGAGAGGGAGAGAGAGAGAGCTCACAGAGGGAGAGAGAGAGAGAGAGAGAGAGCTGAGAGGGATTGAGAGAGAGAGAGAGAGCAGAGGGAGGGGAAGAGAAAGGGAAGGGAGGTGAGTATTGGCCAACGCATCACCGTTTTTGTGCGAGGGGAAGAGTTTGCATTCCGCTTAGTTCCCCTCCACAATCTGAAAGATGCCTCGCTGTGCGCCTCTGCTTTCCTGGAAGGGATGGAGGGAGGGATGGAGGGAGGGAGGGAGGGAGGGATGGAGGGAGGGAGGTTAGCTGTTTTTTAAGATTCTGCTGATGTCTGCCCTGTCGTCGCGGCCTTTGTGACGGTGGCCTGTCCGGCACTAGCACAGGAACCCCCCCCCCCCCCCCCCCCGCCTCACCCCTGCATTCCTCCTGGCCTCAGCCTCACCAGCTGAACCCAAACAGACCGCAGTGTGGGTTGCAGCTCTGCGAGCCCAGCAGATCCGCGGCCCAAAATCTCAGGGCGTGTGCTACACTTCTTTATGCAGCACTGGCTCGCTCGCGGATTCCCAGCACCTCACCCTGGGAGAGCGGAGGCGTCTCTTTATTTTCATAATTTCTCTTTTTTTTCCTGTTTTGAAATACCACTCGTGATACAGTGTGAAGGGTGACGGTCAGGAAGCCGTCCAGGAAGAGGGCGAGCGAAAGGCCGAACGCCGTGCACACACGCCCCGAGGAGTAAATAAATAACAGGGTAAATAAATGTATAAACGGGTGGTTTTGGAGCCAAGAAACAAGAGATTCTTTGTGCTTTGATGCGGAGGGATGGTGCCAGGCTACGCCCCTGGCACTGTTGGCACTGCGGCTCCGTCACTCCGTCGGAATAACTGACAGGCCTCTCTGTACCTAATCCATAATTTAATCCAGACAGGACGGGACAAATCCCCTCACACCGGGGGAGGGAAGCGGAGAGGAGAGGAAGGGAGAAGAGAGCGAGGGAAAGAATGAAAGAGATGTGATGCTGATGGAGGTGGGTGGCGTCGAATAGGGGGGTGGGGGGACCTTGGAAGCAAGAAGAGGTGCTAATACGCTATGAAGGGATTTACACGGCCCGGACAAAAGCACAGAAACTCCTCCATTTTGCCAGAAGCAGATGAATGTATACATGTGATTTAGCGAGTAGGCATAATAACTTCCCCTGTGGTTGCTCCTGCCCACACTTCATTCCTCTCTCTGTCTGTCTCTGTCTTTTCCTCTCTCCTTCTCTCTCTCTCTCTCTCTCTCTCTCTCTCTCTCTGTCTCAGTGTCTTTTTATCTCTCTCTTTCTCTCTGTCTCACTCTCTCCATTTCTTAAGACATCATCATAATTTCCGACTACATAGTTTTCTTTCGCTCAGTCAGTCATATTTTTACACCGCTGTTTTATGGGGGCTGTAATGCTGGGAATGGGTAATAATTCTGAGAATGTTTACCCCTGTGATGGTGGTGTAAATTACAGGCCTGCGCGGCTGCTTTACCGCTTTGTACTTCTTTGTGGTCCGTGGAGCTGTGAGCCTTGGCCACTTCACATGCACTACCTGGCTTCGTTAGCAATGCTGTTTCTAATACCACTCCCACAGTATCCATGTCTACGCACTAGCCTTGGCCTGACTTGGCTCCTTGGAATATGGGTGCAACAGGTTTGTTTTAAAATTGTGTCAATTGTGTATTTTTGGTATTTTGCCTTTATTTGAGAGGTCAGTGAAGAGACACAGAAAAGAGAGATGGGGAGGGAATGGATGGGAATGGGCCAGCGATCGGATTCAAACCTTGTTCCACAGTGGAACTTGCCCTTTTATGGAATGGGTGCCCTAGCCAGCTGTGCCACACCACGCGCTACATGCGTTACAGGTGCTACAGGTTTTGGGACCGGAGACCCGGAGACCCGGGCCATAGACCAAGCTGCCGAAGTGGCGCTGGCACTGCTATGCTACCAGGATATAAGGACACAAGGATATTGCTAGGCTGGGCCTAATAATAATAATAAATATGCTATGGCTAGGCCTGGGCTCCCGCAGGGCTGGGTGTCCGTTACGGCGGTTGCAAAATGGCGAAGGCTCTTTCTTTGCCACTGCCGATGGTGCTGGCTTCCAGACGCGCCAAGGGCCCCCCGAGAAGTGGCTGTGCACCATTAGAGCATTCCTTAGCAGATCCATCACCAGTCAGCGCTGCGAAAGGGGGCTTGCCCACACAAAGCTGGCAGCGGCTCAGCTTCAAAGCCAGCGCTGCCTTCTAACATGGCCGCCGGTCTCATATTCATTAGTCAGGATCGCGGATGGGATGAGACATTTCATCGGAATGCTTAGTTGTTTTTTTCCCCCTTTTATTTCCCGTTAATAGTGATTAAGAAAGTGTCGCCTTGGACTGTGACTGTGACTGTACTGTCTCGCTATTCCTGCTGAGCTGCTTAAGGCTGTGGGGCACCTCTCCTCCAAGACCTTGGAGTTTGGGCCGCTATCTTGTATTACTTTTCTCAGAACAGCTCCGGTGACAGCCCGCAACCCTGAGGCTCCTGAGGAGGCCGTCTCCGAGGCTGAGACGCCCCGCTGACACAGTCCACAGGTGCGTGCAAAGGTGAACGATCGAACCCTCCAGAGCAGCGCTGAGCGGAGTTCGAGTGAGAGAGCACGTGGGAGAGAGAAGAGAGAAGAGAAAGAGGCATCTGGAAACGTGTCTTGGCCCTGGCGGGAGGTGCCATTTGTTATGTTTACAGTGTGGGATCAACAGCCATCAAAGGGCCTGTACGATCCTCTCGCATCTGCCACATAGCAGAGCCGGTGGGTGGTGGCTTGGTTGATTGGGGTGGTTGGGGTGGTTGGGGCAGTGGGCGTTTGGGGACGAGAGGTGGAACGCAGCTCCCACACAGTGCTGCCTCCCGCGTACCTGACCCACCATGAAACGCCACGCACGGCAGCTCTGCTTATCATACGCATACCCGACGCAGCATTAAACGCGACGCACGGCAGCTGTGCATATCCTACGCGTACCCGACCCGGCATCAAACGCCACGTACGGCGCCCCTACTCGTACACGACCCGGGATCAAATGCTATGCACGGCAGCTCTGTGTATCCTAGGCGTACCCAACCCCCGCATCGAACGCCACACACGGCTGCTGTGCGTATCCTTGCGCTGTCAGCGACCGATCGCTCGGCCAGCGCTAATCCTGGTGAAACGTTTCACAACAGTGTGTCTGCTTTTACTCACTCACCACGCAAGGCACCACTGCTCCATTCTTACAACATTAAGTCTGCCCGTGTGTTTGTGTCTGTGTCTGTGTATGTATGTGTGTGTATGTGTGTGTATCTGTGTGTGGGTCCGTGTCTGCATTTGAAAAATATGCATTCCAGTGATAACTTTCCGACTTTGGCAGGCTGCGTAAGCTACGCAGATGTTTGACTGATTAAGGACAAAGACAGACGGTTTCTTCAGCTGAGCATATGTTATCCCGTCCCTCACATCCTCAGGCCCACAGTCTCCCACAATCCTCCCCGCCTCCCCTCCCCTGAGTTTGGCCTTCTCCGTGGCTTGTTGTAGTCTTGTGGTTCTGACAGTGGTATGTAATCATTTGGGTAATTTGCCTGATTATTTATATAGGCTTGATGGAAACGACACTCTCAACTCTGCCTCAGAGCTTTGCGCTCTGCTCGAGGATCCGATGGCTTTTTGCGGCTCCTCTTTCCACCACTTCCCAACACTGTCAAGCCCTCCGCCGTCTGCCTAAATGCCGTCTAATGCTTCCTAATCACAATCATATGAGACTCTGACTTCTTTCTCTCTCTTTCTTCCTCTTTCTCTCTCTCTCTAACTCTCTCTCTCTCTCTTTTCCTCTCTCTCTCTCTGTTAGCATTGTGAAAAGCCCTCTGGATGTTGAGCGTATCCACAGACTTCCACTCCCCCCCCCCCCCAACCACCACCACGTCCCCACCCACCCACCCCACCCTCACACACACCCCCCACCCCAACCCTCTGCTCTGATCCTTCAGTCTGCCGGAATAAAAGGCCAGATCCCAGATCTGCCCTTCATTCAACTTCAGGTTCATTTCACACATGGATGCAGTCTCCGGGCGACCTTGGACGGTGTGTAGGAGTGGGTGGGGGTAGAGTGTGGTTTGTGTGTGTGTGTGGGTGTGTGTGTGTGTGTGTGTGTGAAGTACAGAGGGTCGGGCCAAGTCGTGGCCGGTGAATTTGCACGCCGGCCTCCAAGCATGCGAGCAGTGGCGTGCCTCTTTGTTACGGCAGGTGGGACTCTACCTGGCAGGAGTCTGGTCTCCCCCCTAAACCCCGAACCCCCAAACCCCCACCCTCGAACCCCTTCATTCTGCCTGGGCTGAAAAATGGACTTTGTGCTCCCTCCACAGCGAGGGTAATTTGAGCAAGCCATTTGCAGGTCAGCGCTGACAAGACTGATTACCTTACAACACTTTTACTGGCCCTCCTCGGGAACAGGAATAGGTATCAGGGATAGGGGGTGTGGGTGGGCCAGGGTGTGGAGTGGGGGTGTTGACATAATGCTTATCGAACGCATGGCTGCAGCCGCCCTCTCAAACGGTTCCCTGCCTCCCGGCAGTGAAAATTTGGATTCTTGGGGAAAGTGGTGAAGGAAAAAAAAAAAGGAACCCGGTTGCTGATTGCATCTGTTAAGCGATACGGCCTTGTTCCGCTACCGCGGGCTAGCATTACCTCTCTTCTGAGCAAATTACCCGCCGGACGTTTTTCCAGTGTGAGCTAAGCCGCCTGTCGAGCGAATCTATTGTGTGCGCCACGTTTGCAGACACACCCAATTATCTGTCTTTCTTCAGCGGACGCCTGTTTGCCTCAGTGACCTCATTGTGTGAAGGTCACGGGAAGATTTTATTACATGTGCTTCACTCGGCTGCAGGGTTGCAGGGCATGATTCATCTTGCAAAACGCGCCGTCTCTGCCGGTTCCTTGGCTCTGGTGCGGGCCCAGGCCTGCACAATTAGAATAGTTCATTTTGCTTCGAATAAACCAAAAAAATAAAACTATATAGGAACCATTGGGGAAGAGTGGATTTTAAAATAATGAAACAAAGACAGACAAATGTAGGTTTCAGATGGAGGTTTGCAAGTGGGATTTCTTGTGTTATTATTTGGGCAGTGGTGGCCCAGCGGTTAAGATATCGGACGCAGGATTGCAGGTTCTAATCCCATGTCGCCAGTAGTGCCACTGAGGTACCCTGAGCATGGTACCGTCCCCATGCACTGCTCCCCCGGGCGCCGTTGTCATGGCTGCCCCCTGCTCACGTGTGTGTGATGGGTTAACCTGCAGAGGTGAATTTCGTTGTGTGCACTGTGTGCTGTGCTGTGCAGTGTGATCACAATTGCAAAAATGGGACTTTGACATTTGTGATCGTGACTGGGGCTCCAACCTTAGTGCCTTGCCTCTTCCCTCTCCATCACTGGGGCTAGGGCTCCAACCTTAGTGCCTTGCCTCTTCCCTCTTCATCACTGGGGCTAGGGATTCAGTCTTAGGGCCTCTCTGCTCTCCATCACTGGGGCTAGGGCTCCAACCTTAGTGCCTGTCCCCTCTCCATCACTGGGGCTAGGGCTCCAACCTTAGTGCCTGTCCCCTCTCCATCACTGGGGCTAGGGCTTCAACCATAGTGCCTGTCCCCTCTCCATCACTGGGGCTGGGGCTCCAACCTTAGTGCCTGTCCCCTCTCCATCACTGGGGCTAGGGCTCCAACCTTAGTGCCTGTCCCCTCTCTACCACTGTGGCTGGGGCTCCAACCTTAGTGCCTGTCCCCTCTCTACCACTGTGGCTGGGGCTCCAACCTTAGTGCCTGTCCCCTCTCTACCACTGTGCTCCAACCTTAGTGGCTGGGGCTCCAACCTTAGTGCCTGTCCCCTCTCTACCACTGTGGCTGGGGCTCCAACCTTAGTGCCTGTCCCCTCTCTATCACTGTGGCTGGGGCCCCAACCTTAGTGCCTGTCCCCTCTCTACCACTGGGGCTAGGGCTCCACCTTAGTGCCTGTCCACTCTCTACCACTGTGTCAAGTCAAGTCAAGTCAAGTAGTAGTTTTTATTGTCGTTTCAGCCATATACACAGTACATAGTGAGACGAGACAACGTTTCACCGGGAACAATTGGTGGTACACGTAACTGTTAAAACACAGTA
>CM050204.1:31153541-31171041 GCA_027475355.1 Coilia nasus
TTATTTCCCGCTCTCCACGCACCTGTGTACACACACCATCTGTCCGTAATGGCCGCTCGCTCGCTTGCTCCCTCGCTGCCTCGCTCCCTCGCACCGTCCCCAGAGTGGTCATTAGGCGCGAGGCTGAACCGGGGAGGAGAGAGAGAGAGAGAGAGAGAGAGAGGGAAAGACAGAGAGAGAGGGGGGAAGAAAGAAGAAAAATGGCTAGTCTTTAAGCACATGATTGGAGCGAGAGCTTTTTCTGTGTTTTCTGTTTCTCTCTCTCTCTTTTGTGTTTGGCTCAAGGAGGGTGGGGGAGGGGAGGGCGATCTCCTGCAGACATGGGAGAAACCATACAGTAACCCACAGCAACTTCTCGGTCTGAATGCTAAAAGATAGACGTGTGCAGCACATAAACAGGCAGTAACTGACATACTGCCTTCAGACTGGCTTTATGCGTCCCTGTGGCAGGATGTCTTTGTTGGGTCATCCCTTTTATCAGCTCCTGCTTAGCCATCTGCTTCGCTGAAGTTTTTTGCTCTCGTTTGCTCACAGGGCTTATCACTGGACACACACACACACACACACACACACACACACACACACACACACACAGCTAACGGAGCTTATCACTGGATGACGTGCTGTGTCCTTGCAAATGCATTATCACTAGCCCCAAAGCGCTCTCCCTTTGCAGATGCGTACGGATGTGTGTTTGTGTGTGTGTGTTTGCATGTGTGTCCTTGCTGTGTCACACCCGCTAGCCAATTTAAAGTCCACCTTCCCCACCCCTCTTTTTTGTGGGACGAGGTTTGCTCAGGGCGTTTAAAGTGCCTGGATGCAAACGTCACAGGTCACAAGCCTGCTTGCAGTGCTCCTTAGTCAGGGCCGCACACGGCAGGGGGGTATAGCCAAATGATTAACTCTACACTCAACTTTTCCCTCCCTCTCTTTCTCTCTCTCTCACTCTGTCTGTCTCTCTCTCTCTGTCTTTCTCTCCTACCATCTCCTCCCTACCCCTCACCGATGCCCCCCATGGGGTTTTTGCCTAATCCCCCCTTTGTGTTAAGACCTGCACATGTCAAAGGATGAGCTGAGGGTAGGGGTCTCCACACCCCACGCCACCCTACACCACACCCCACCCCACCACACCCCACTCCACACCCCACTCCTCCCCACACCACACCCCACTCCACACCCCACCACACACCCCCTGGTGTTCCAAACTGAGGAATTCTTAAGTGGGTGTGTGCTCCTTCACCCAGACACCAAGGCAAATACACCCAGCGTGTGTGTGTGGGGTGGGTGTGTGTGTGAGTGGAGCGGGGGTCCTGAGCTCTCAGCTGGTTATATATTACTGGGGGGGGGGCTGTAAAGCACTTTAACATACCTGGTGGGTTTGCAAGGTCTTACTGTCAGCTGACACATTTACATTCACTGGTGGCGTCAGACTGCTGTCCCCCACACACAAACAGGGGGATGGCTGTTGTCATGCTCTGCTGAACATAATTTGGTCTCATTGTCAACATGCAGACACGCACACACACACACACACACAGAGATGTACACACACACACCACACTCCCCTTCCTTCAGCCTGGTAACAGCTGAAAATAAACCTGACATGCAAGCAACGTGGTCGGTCTGTCTGTCACGGGCGAAAAATGGGCTACAATCTGTTGTCCACTGTATCATAGGTGCTAGTTGACTGGGTATAGCAGTGTGGGCCTTGGAGAGTACACAGCACACTACTTACTTCCTTTTCAACCCCATACTGCATACCCTGCCTGCCTCTTAGTCAGTGTGGTCCAGTGTTTTGAAATGGGTATCACTGCCAGCCGCAGATGCTCCAGGAAGACACTGATATGTGAGTGACTCAGGTGAAATGGTGCCCAAGGGGGCTGGTCCGCTGATTAATTTTGCATGTGTCTCTTTGGCAGGGAGCTGAATGGGAATAACTTCACACGCATCAACAAGAACGACTTCGCCGGGCTGAAGTACCTCCGAGTCCTGTAAGTGATCTTCAAAAGATGGACACACCACACACACACATATGCACACACACACAGACACACAAAACCTGACACTCACATACACGCACTCACATACACACACACACACACACACACATGCACACATACACAGACACACACATACACAGACACACACATCACACACAGACACACAAAAACTCACTCATGAACACGCACTCACATACACACACCACACATCACACACAGACACACAAACACGCGCGCGCGCACACACACACAGACCCCCACACACACGTTTATGCAGAAGGTCTCAAAACATGTCCCCACACACCAGAGCAGAGCAGCACCACCATCACTGGCAGTGACGTTTGGCCAGGTCCCTTGGTGGTCTCTCTCTCTCTCTCTCTCTCTCTCTCTCTCTCTCTCTCTCTCTCTCTCTCTCTCTCTCTCTCTCTCTCTCTCTCCGTGCGGCCCTGGGCCAGCTGGGGGTACAGTGGTGACGAATGGAGCTGTTCCAGGCCACTCTGAGCCCCATTAGGCAGCAGGTCCAGTCCCTTCTCTTCCCTGCCCTCCGTGCCGTTGAGCACACTTACGTTTGTGTTCTTTTCCACCAGCACTCCCATCAGCGCGTTCCACGGCAGCCGAGCCACATAATGAGGGACTCTGTTGTGCAGTCGCAAAGCAGAAGAGAAGAGTTTCAGTGCCTTTGCTGTAAATGACCTGTCTGTGACTTTTAGAAGCAACAATAACGGCAAGATTTATTTTATGTAGCTCTTTTTATACACAGACCGTAGCTCATGGTGCAAGAGAAGTCTAAAGTGCTACTTGCCATCTGCTCTCAAATGTGTATACTTTGAGATGCTAATGTTTGCGTTTTACATTATTTCAGTATTTACCATTGTCAGCCATGTTAATGGCCATTGCCGTGAATAGTGGAAGTGCTTTGTATGCACTAGGGTTATTCAACACAGCCCCTCCAGGCGGGCTGATCAGGTGTTTCCCACCAAAGTGCGCCCCCACCCCCACCACCCTGCAGACCAAATACCTGCCTGTCACAAGCCTATCGCCAGCAAGGTGTAAAGCACTCCTTACAAGGAGCAGCAAAGCAGGGGCTCAGGGTTGTTTAGCCAGACTGTTAAACCACTGGCTGACCCCTGGAGAGTCCCTGAGGGCCTCCGCGGGGTCTTTCACACCCCCCATCCCCCTCATGCTCCACCACCACCCGCATCCGTACCCCCCACCGCACCCCCCATCTCCCTCATGCTCCACCACCACCCGCATCCGTACCCCTTATAGCACCCCCACCCCCCACCCCCTACCTCACTCCCCATCCCCCTCATGCTCCACCACCACCCGCATCCGTACCCCCTCCGCACCCCCACCCCCCACCCCCTACCGCACCCCCCATCCCCCTCATGCTCCACCACCACTCGCATTCGTACTCCTTATAGCACCCCCACCCCCTACCGCACCCCCCATCCCCCTCATGCTTCACCACCACCCGCATCCGTACCCCCACCGCACCCCCCATCAGGCAGCATATGGGGCCCATAGCCCATAGATAGACAGCCTTTAGAGTCCTGACCACTGCGTAGGGCCCATAGGCCTATAGACAGCCGCCTGTAGGGCCCATAGCCCATAGATAGATGGATGGATGGATGGATGCATGGATGGATGGATGCATGGATGGATGATCACTGCATTGGGCGCATAGGCCTCTAGATAGATAGATAGCCTTGCAGTGCTGACCATCTTTAAACTGCAGTGGTGGTAATACAGTTTTCAGCAACAGTTGTGAGTCAGGAGGGCTGCCAGGGCTGATGGGTGGACCCTTGAGTGGAGTGGCAGGCCTGGGCAGTGAAGGTCACTCCGCTGCAGTTTGCTCCCAACCTCCACGGCTCAGCTCAGCTAAGCTTTTTGGACAAACAGACGGGCAAAACTCTCCCCATCCCTCCCACGAGTCCACAGGAAGGAAGGGTTTAGGCTTACAGTCACAGAACGCAGGGCCTGCGGAGATGCTAAGCAGAGGAATGAGGAGGACGTGGCCAGTTCCTGCTCCTGCTGATTGAGTCAAGTTTCTGGTACGTTCCCCCGCTATGCTCAGCCTTGCATTGAAAGCGAAGGTAGTGGGGCAGGCTTGGGGAAGCGTGACCATGGCAGTAATCCCTCACTTACCCGAAAAGTACAGCCAGCCAGGCAGGCAAAACTATTCGAGCCTTCAAAACGTTACAAAAAGCAGAAATGTTTATACGAAAGATCTGAGTGAAATTGCTCAGGAGCAACTGACTCCAACGCGGCCAGGGCTCATCTGTTTTTTACCTCTCGCTGTTTGCCGTTGGCCGGAGTTCATCGGCGCATCTGAAACAAATTACACATTTATTTATTTGCGCACTGATGTATTTATGCATGGCTCGTGATCTGTTATTTGCATTTGTAGTCGACTCCAAGGAAGAGAGAATTTGCTGAATTGCTGACCTTCTGCGAAGGCCCTTGAAGAGACCTGCTATGTTCCATGAGCAGCCTGTTTTTTTTACATATATATCCTTAATGAAGGTACCCTGTTGTTTGTCCAAAGCTCAGCAGCCTAGTCTCCAGAGGTGGCAGCATTGTAGCTTTTCCATAACCATCGCTGTGTTTTGTGAGCGTGTTTGTTTTTCATGAGTTTGTTTTGGCGGGGCGTGCGGCAGATATGTTTGTGCTGCTTGGTGAGCGGCCATTTGAAGCCCATGGTGCTAACCACCAGCCCAGGAGGCCTCATCTGAGGGAGGCTACCACAGACACGCTGCTTTCCTTTACCTCCACCCCCCATAAACACACACACACACACACACAGAAACACCTCCCCATCTGCCTTTATGCATTTGCTGGTGTGTGCTACAACCGACCGTCTCTACCTCTCTCTCGGTTTCTCTGTCTCTCTCCTTTCCTCTGTCTCCCTCTGCCTGTCTGTCTGCCTCTCTCTATCCCTCACTCTTTGTCTCTCTCTGTCTGTCAGTCTGTCTGTCTCTCCCCCTCTTTCTCTCTCTCTCCCTCTCTCTTCTGGCATGCCTCCCTCCCTCGTGCCCCTGTCCTTCATGATCACACTGACCAGCAGACCACACTGAAGAACCCACTACCTCACAGCTCAACCCACTACCCCACATCTCAACCCACTACCCCACAGCTCAACCCACTACCTCACAGCTCAGCCCACTACCCCACAGCTTAATTTACTACCCCACAGCTCAGCCCACTACCCCACAGCTCAACCCACTACCCCACAGCTCAACCCACTACCTCACAGCTCAACCCACTACCCCACATCTCAACCCACTACCCCACAGCTCAACCCACTACCCCACAGCTCAGCCCACTACCTCACAGCTCAGCCCACTACCCCACAGCTTAATTTACTACCCCACAGCTCAGCCCACTACCCCACAGCTCAACCCACTACCCCACATCTCAACCCACTACCTCACAGCTTAACCCACTACCCCACATCTCAACCCACTACCCCACAGCTCAACCCACTACCCCACAGCTCAGCCCACTACCTCACAGCTCAGCCCACTACCCCACAGCTTAATTTACTACCCCACAGCTCAGCCCACTACCCCACATCTCAACCCACTACCTCACAGCTTAACCCACTACCTCACAGCTTAATTTACTACCCCACAGCTCAACCCACTACCTCACAGCTCAGCCCACTACCCCACATCTCAACCCACTACCTCACAGCTTAACCCACTACCTCACAGCTTAATTTACTACCTCACAGCTCAGCCCACTACCTCACAGCTCAACCCACTACCTCACAGCTCAGCCCACTACCTCACAGCTCAGCCCACTACCTCACAGCTTAACCCACTACCTCACAGCTTAATTTACTACCTCACCGCCCAGCCCAATACATCGCAGCTCAACCCACTACCCCACAGCTCAGCCCACTACCTCACAGCTTAATTTACTACCTCACATCTCAACCCACTACCCCACAGCTCAGCCCACTACCTCACAGCTCAGCCCACTACCTCACAGCTCAACCCACTACCCCACATATACTGACCGCCTCAGTCTGAAGGCTCACCTCTCTCTCTCTCTCATGCACTCTTTCTCTCTCTCTCTCTCTGTCTCTCTCTTTCTCTCTTTCTCTGTCTCCTCACTCTTTCTCTCTCTTTCTCTGTCTTTATGTCTCTCTCTCTCTCTCTCTCTCTCTCTCTCTCTCTCTCTCTCTCTCTCTCTCTCTCTCTCTCTCTGACTTTGAGTCTACCCTAGGAAGCGTTTTCCTGGCTGCTGTCCCTCACAAGTTCCTTGCCAAGATTCCAACCCCCCCAAAACACACACACACATACTCACACACACATACTCACACACCCATACTCACACACACATACTCACACACACATACTCACACACCCATGTACCTCCCACGCCCCGACTACAGCGTTGCCCAGGCAGGACCTCTGCTCTCTGCCCCCTCTCTCGTGCTGCTGCAGACACACACACACACACACACACACACACACACACACACACACACACACACACACACACACACACACACACACAGGACCTCTGCTCTCTGCCCCCTCTCTGGTGCTCTGTGCAGGGTCTGCTCTCTGCCAGAGGCCCCCCACCACACATGTGGTGCCCGCGAGCACCTACTGACCTGCTGGCCAGCACACCACAGCTACCAGACACTGAGCCTCTGCTACACACACACACACACACACACACACAGCTACCCAGCCCAGCCACAGACATCGAGCCTCTGCCACATACACACACACACATTCACACAAACATACACACACACACACACATACTTAAACACACACACACGAAAAAAAAACACACACACACACTTGGTCACCTCTTGTCCCTTGTCTGTCCTCTTCCCCCGCAGGCAGTTAATGGAAAACCAGATTGGGACCATCGAGCGCGGAGCCTTTGATGACATGAAGGAGCTGGAGAGGCTGTAAGTGCCCTGGGGTGTTGGGTAGAGAGGTAGAGGGGTGGGTGGAGGGGGTTTGGGGTGGGGTGTTTGGGTAGAGAGGTGGATCGGTGGGGAGTGGAGAGGTGGGTGGAGGGTAGTGGTGGTGTTTGGATAAAGGGTTTGGGTGGAGGGGGATGGAGAGGTGGGTGGGAGAGCGGGTTAGAGGTTTGGGTGGGGTGGGGTGGGGATAGGGGGAGGGGGGGGGGGTTGAGCTCATATGTGCCGGGATTATTAATTTGCCCTGGCTAACCATGAAATGTGTGCACAGCAAAATTGTGCTTACGCATCATGCTGAATGACCCTTTAAATAGCATGCAACACAAACACAAAGCACTCACACACACACACACACACACACACACACACATGTACATATACACACGCACACAGAGTAACACACACATGCATGTGCACACACACTTACACACACATATATACATACACACACAGAGTAACACACACATGCATGTGCCCACACACTTACACACACATACAATATATACATACACACACACACATGCACACGCCTTGTTGCATTTGGTCGGCACATTTCACCGCCGAGCTGCCAGCTATGGTAGCCACAGCGTGCGAGGGCCATTGTGAGGTGCTATTCCCAGGCAGCGCCTAGCAACCACATCAGAGGGCCCCGTTTGATTGTAAGCGCATGGGCGCAGTATGGCTTCAAGATGGCTGCTCAGGGACTGAGGTTCGAGGGCGTCCAGCTGCTTCTTTTAATGGGAAGGGGATGTTTAAGGGGATTTGCTCTGTTAGCCTGACAAACCTGTCATCTCTTCTGCCTCGTAAATCAGCGTCCATCTCATCTGGTTTGTTATCGCTCGCACTCTTTGAAATGGGGTTCTCTTGCAACAATTACGCACAATCTGTCTACAATTCTGTTCGCCATAACATTTATTTAGGGCTAAGTGATCTTCTCCCCGCACTTGCTTTGGCTGGACAAAAATAAAACAGAGTTGCTGAGTTTTTTTGTGCTAAACATGAAGTGGTTGTGAAGAAGGTCTATGAGCATGACTTGAAGCTGCCAGTAGAGGAAGGCAACTATGTCAACATCATTTTTTACTGCCAGTATCACAGGGCTATGAGTTGACAGAGGCATTTCTGTTGCCACGGTGACGTTTATATCTTTCATCCTCAGACGTCTGAACAGGAACCAACTCCACCAACTTCCAGAGCTACTGTTCCAGAAGAATGCTGGTCTTTCCAGACTGTGAGTACACTTTTCCCTCTTGTTCACTTTGACGTTTATTTGATGTTCTCCCTCTTTCTCTCTCTCCCCTCCCTCTCTCTCTGATCTTAACAGTCTGTCTCTATCTTCCGTTTCCTACACTACGTCCTGTCTGTGAAACCTACCCACTGCAGACACCCACACTGGAATTGATTATTTTGCTATCAGAAACAGCAGAGGTTTCCTGTGATTGGACAGCTGCGTTGTGCATTGACAGCTCCGTGATGTCCCGTTGAGTGGCAGAGCCTGCTGAACCGCTTGAAGGGGCAGCGTAGGGTGGGCTTCAATGGGCTCGCTGCTTAGATGACAGGGCGTCGGATCGGACTGAGGATGTTGTGGGATATGCATTTCTGGTCTGTACTGTTAGATGTACATTCAGAAAAAGGAGCTCTTTTGTTTGAAAGTCCGCCCCCTGCTGCGATGGAGGCCTTACACCCATACGAAACTTTTATTATACGTGTTTATAAGTCAGCATCGCGTGGGGGGATAATTGGTGCAGACGTTTTTTTCTTCTTCTCCGCTGATCATTTTGGCTCAGGTTACCTGTTGCATATGGGAATAATGAAACCTCAGGGACACGGAAAAGCCATTTCCCCCCCAGCACCCCCCAGAGCCCCAAGAGCCCCAAAAGCCCCAAAAGCCCATTCATGTAACGGCTGCTGCCTGACTTTGTACCCACCTCCCAACAGCCCCCCAACATGCGCATATGCCGCACACACACACACACACACATGCATACGCGCATGCACACACACACATACACGCATACACACACGCATACACACACACACGCATACACACACACACATACACGCATACACACACACGCATGCATGCGCGCACACACACACATACACACACACACACAACCGACTCCTGGCTAGACCCCTCAAGGCCACAGCTTCTCCCAGGCAGCCGGTACACACACACAGCTCTGCGAGTGTGTTTCTCCAGGGTTGCCTGGGAAGGCGGTGGCAGCAGCAACTCATGACTGGAAGCGTTGGTGATAGCAGCAGCTGTTAAAACAATTTGCAAGGAGCTAACAGAACAACCTTGACTCATTCAGATAGTTGCCCATGGAAAAAAAATGAAAGAAATTGGCCATTTATTTTTCTTTTTTTTTCTTGGTTGATGTAGAAAAGAAATAAGGAAATGGAATATTATGTTTTTAAGCTGTTACTGCCTCACCAGAACTCTTAACTCTTCACAGTTTCATCATCTTAAGTTTCCTCCCCTGTCACCTTCTGAGGAATGACACACACACACACACACACACACACACACACACACACACACACACACACACACACACACACACACTCTTTCAGCTTTCATTGTATGCGGTCCCTCTCTGCTTCCTCTCAGCAGTTTGGACAGACACGGCAGTGACAGAAGCGCTGTTCTTGAAGTGAGAAAAGTAAGCGTGTCGTAACGATGTTCTTTGATGGCTTTTAACCGCTCTGACGTCTGCTCCAGGAGAAGCCAGACCTTCAAGAGCCTGGCCCAGAGCCTCCACTCTCGCTCCGGTTTCACGGCTGTCTCATTTCGCTCTTTTGGGCCATTCTAATGCAGTTAAAAGGTTTTGATTCCCGCCGGAAGACTTGCTTTTGCACTTGCTTTGAGTGCACACCAGGGCTCGTTAGGGTCTCCATTTTAACGACCCCAACAAGAGGGCTTAATGCGCCAGCCCACTGGCCTTAGGTGGGATGTTAACCCAGATGTTTTCTCTAGCACGGAGGATTAATTGGCCTCTCTCGCTCTGTCTCTCTCCGTCTTTCTCCACCTCTCTCTCTTGCTCGTACTCTTTTCTTTTTGTCTGGGCAAGTGTCCGGGAATAAAAGTGCTTCCCGCGTCGTAAAGGGGTTGGTGTGATCCCCAGACTGGTGGGTGTGAGGATGGCCCAGTCTGACTGCTATAGCTATTTATGTGACGGACACGTGAGGCAGCCAATCAGCCGCTCACATGCCTGTGAACACAGACTGGTGGGTGTGAGGATGGCCCAGTCTGACTGCTATAGCTATTTATGTGACGGACACGTGAGGCAGCCAATCAGCCGCTCATATGCCTGTGAACACAGCCGATTTCAGCCCTCTTCTCCTCCTCTCTTTTTCTGTCTTCTATCTTTCGACACCTCAATATCATCTGTCTGTCTATCTGTCTATCTATCTATCTATCTATCTATCTATCTATCTATCTATCTATCTATCTATCTATCTATCTATCTATCTATCTATCTATCTATCTATCTATCTATCTATCTATCTATCTATCTATCTCTTTTCCCCTAGCTTTCCATGTCAGTCTCCAGTTTTCTTGTTATTTTCCTCCCTCACACTCTTTTTCTCTCTCCCTCCCTCTCTCCCTCCCTCTCTCCCTCCCTCTCTCTCTCTCTCTCTCTCTCTCTCTCTCTCTCTCTCTCTCTCTCTCTCTCTCTCTCTCTGTTTAGTGCCCCCCCCCCCTTCCACCTTCCACGGCCCCTGGGCCCCCTCGGCAGTAAACCACAAAGAGAGAGATTACTTAATAAAAAGAGCGGCGCTGAAATTAGCACAGCGGCTGTTTGTGGAGCCCATTAAAAGTGGTGAGCTGCAGTCGTTATGCCCACTTGTTAATGAGCTGCCTTTTTAATACAAAGGGCTGGCAGAAGGCATAGAATTAATGACCTTTTTCTGTTTCCGCAGAGACACGGCCAGGCCAGGGGTGGGGGGGGGTCTGGGGGAGTGGAGGGTGTGTGTGTGTGTGTGTGGGGGGGGGGGGTGTTGGGGCGCTGGTCTGGCTGTTGGGATTGGGGGTGTCACACACAGCAGTAAAGGCTCAGGGGTGTGGTGTGGGGGAGTGGAGGGTGTTTGGGGGGGGGGGGGGGTTGTTGGGGCACTGGTTTGGCTGTTGGGATTGGGGGTGTCACATTGGGGGTGTCACATTGGGGGTGTTGTTTTTTAGTACTGTAGTAGTAGTTGTTGTTGTTTGAATACCCCTCTCAACGCTGTTGTTTCAGAGAAGAGAAAACAAGGGAAAAGTGACCAGTGTGGCAAGGAAAGTGGTGCAGTGTGCAGTTTCTCTGGGTGGGTGGGGTGGTGTGGATGATGGATCTGGGTGAAGCTCCTCGCTACACCGTCATGTCAGGGGGAAAACAGGGTGGAGGCACGCAGTTCACGGAACAATAACAGCGGGGACAGGGACGGCATCCATCATGGTTAACGACCAGTTGTCCCCCCAGCCCCCTTTCTCTCTGTCTCTCTCTGTCTCTCTCTCTCTGTCTCTCTCTCTCTGTCTGTCTCTCTCTCTCTCTTTCTCTCTCTCTCTTTCTACCTCTTTCTATCTCTTCATTACTCTCTCAGACACTCTCTCTCTCTCCCTCTATCTATCACATTATCTCCATCTCTCTCTCACACACTCTCTCTCTCTCTTTCTGTAGCTCTCCCTCTCTCTCTCTCTCCCTCTCTCCCCCTCTTTCTCCCTCTCTCGCTCCCTCTCCCTCAACCCACTCTCACACCCTTCATGGCCCTGTCTCCTGCGAGCGGGCCCTCTAATCTGTGCTTATAGTGCCTGTAATTAGAGAGCTCGCGCTCGCTTCACACTGGGAGCCCTCTGGAACACAGAGCAGTGGGGTAGTTAGGGGGCGCAGTGGTGGTGGGGGGCTGGGGTGATGGGGGGGCCACAGCGCTGGGCTGATAGGTGCCCCAAGGGAACAGCATCTGGTTTGGAGAGAGGGGAGAGAGGTGGGTGGGTGGTGGAGGGGGTGGTGGAGTATAGAATAGGGGCCGTTCACTGCTCCAGGCCTCTGGTCCATCTCTGGACTGCAATGAGTGTCTTGTCTTTGGTGATGTCTGTGGTCACCATCCCGCAGTTATTATTGGGCAGGGTTAGCACAGAACGAGGGAGAGAGAGCGAGTGAGTGAGTGAGAGCGAGCAAGGGAGAGAGTGAGTGAGAAAGTGGAAGAGAGCTCAAAGGGGAGAGAGAGAGAGTAAGAGAGAGAAACAGAAGCTCCATTCAGAGGCTGGATTCATACGTGTTTACTGCGTGTAGGAATCCTGATTGCCCTGGACACACGTCCGCACCTTTTAGAGAAAACTAGCACAGAGACACGTTGTACCGATCTAGCTAGCATAGAGAAAACTAGCACAGAGACACGTTGTACCGATCTAGCTAGCATAGAGAAAACTAGCACAGAGACACGTCGTACCGATCTAGCTAGCATAGAGAAAACTAGCACAGAGACACGTCGTACCGATCTAGCTAGCATAGAGAAAACTAGCACAGAGACACGTCGTACCGATCTAGCTAGCATAAAGAAAACTAGCACAGAGACACGTCGTACCGATCTAGCTAGCATAGAGAAAACTAGCACAGAGACACGTCGTACCGATCTAGCTAGCATAGAGAAAACTAGCACAGAGACACGTCGTACCGATCTAGCTAGCACAGTTAGTGTATTTGTAAGCAACTGCTTCATTCTGTGTGGCATCGGGCACCTCTAGTTCACCATCTACGCCAGTCAATGCATTATTTGTAGGTTAGTTCATGTGAATTCATTCATTCATTCGTTTATTCATTTATTCACTCACTCATTCACTCACTCACTTACTGACTCTCACACACACACACACACTCACTCACTCACTCACGCACTCACTCACTCACTCACTCACTCACACACATTCACTCACTTAGATACATTCATTCATTCATTCATTTATTCATTCATTTGTTCGTTTATTCATTTATTCACTCACTCACTCCGTCACTCACTCACTGCCTCACTCACTCACTCTCACACTCACTGACTCACTTAGATACTCACTCATTCACTCACTCACTCACTCACTCACTCACTCACTCACTCACTCACTCACACACTCACTCACTCACTCCCTCGCACATTCACTCACTCACTCACTCACTTACTTACACACTCGCACATTCACTCACTCACTCACTCACTTACACACTCGCACATTCACTCACTCACTCACGCACTCACACACACACTCACTCACTCACTCACTCACTCCCTTGCACATTCACTCACTCACTCACTCACTCACTTACTTACACACTCGCACATTCACTCACTCACTCACTCACTCACTCACGCACTCACACACACACTCACTCACTCACTCACTCACGCACGCACTCACTCACTCACTCACTCACTCACTCACTCACTCACTCACTCACGCACTCACTCACTCACTCATTCACTCACGCACTCACTCACTCACTCACTCACTCACTCACTCACTTACACACTCGCACATTCACTCACTCACTCACACACTCACTTACACACTCGCACATTCACTCACTCACTCACTCACTCACGCACTCACTCACTCACTCACTCACTCACTTACACACTCGCACATTCACTCACTCACTCACACACTCACTTACACACTCGCACATTCACTCACTCACTCACACACTCCCTCCGTGTCCCTGCCCGGCTCCTGTGCAGCCTGCATCCCCAGCCTGCATCCCCAGCCTGCCCGTCTCCCAGGGGGGTAGAGAGCCGGGGGGAGGGGCGTGGATCCCAATCCCACTTCCGTGCTACTGCCTGACAACAGCGCCATCCACGTACACAAACACTGGCAGGGGAGGGCCCAGGGTACGGAGGAATAGCAGTGTAATTACACGTTTCCTCTGGCAGGCGTGAGGGATGTGAGTGTGTGGGTTGTCTTTTTCTTTTTTCTTTTTGGAATGCATTGACTTTGTGTATTTATCCGTGTGAGAAGGTAAAAGTGATGTTTTCAAAGATCTCTCATGCGCGACCCCTTTCCTGCAGCCCAGCGACGTCATTCTCAAGGGTCTAAACCGGCAGCCTTTCATTAAGATATTAATTTAAGAACATTTCTTCGCTGCTTTTGTATCTAGAGAATAGAGGAATTAAAGCTTGCTTTAGCTAAAATAGGCAGTGTGATTTCTCAATAGCTTGTTGGTGCCAATGATATACTGTATGCACTACCGGGTCCCCAGTGTAATCATTACCCAGATGACTTCATAGATACAGTTTCTCCTGGTTACCTTAGTCACAGTCTCCAGGCTCCCTCAACCCATGTAGACAGACCGACAGACACACACACACGCACGCACACACACACATTAACACACACACTGTCTGACGCCTTCGCTTGGCCCATTCTCACTTGTTACAAGCAGTCAGTGAGTGCATTGGGCTGAATCTTTATCCTGTCATGTCGCCATGTCTATGCACCCACACACACACACACACACACACACACACATAGGATTCACTGTATGTGAAGATAGGATAGAAATTCTTTCTCATCTCTCATCCTTTCCTTGATTTCTGACCTGCAGACAGAAAAATATGTCTTGTACACACACTGATGCAGGTAGCATGCAGTAAAGCTGTTTCTCTCTCTCTCTCTCTCTCTCGCTCTCTCTCCCCTCCCCTCCCCCTCCCCCATGACAACATGTCTCTTATGCCTGTTGCCTCTTATGCGGCAGCCCTGTGGGGTGTCTTAGACAGAGGGATGGGGTGGGAATCTGTTGTGGGTTGTCTTTGATGGAGGGATGGGGTGGGAATCTGTTGTGGGGTGTCTTTGATGGAGGGATGGGGTGGGAATCTGTTGTGGGGTGTCTTTGATGGAGGGATGATGGGGAATCTGCCGTGCCAAGGTGTCTGCCTGCTCTTTGTTTGTCACCTGCACTCGTTCCTCTGCCTGCCCTCCCTATCTGTCATCCTCTGCCACACATGATGGGTAACAAGCTTGTTTGTGCTCTCCAGGATGCCACACGGCTCCCCCCTGTCAGTGTGCATGGGGGCGGGGGGCAGGTTTGTGTGCTACAGGATGCCACCTCTCCCTCCCTGCTACTGTGGATTGGGAGGGGGGCAGGTGTGTGTGCTACAGGATGCCACCTCTCCCTCCCTGCTAGTGTGGATTGGGGGGGGAGGGGGGCAGGTTTGTGTGATACAGCATGGCAGCTCCCCTCCCTGCTAGTGTGGATGGGGGGCAGGTTTGTGTGCTACAGGATGCCACCTCTCCCTCCCTGCTAGTGTGCATGGGGGGCAGGTTTGTGTTATACAGGATGCTACTTCTCTCTGCTTTGCTAGTGGGCATGGAAGGGAGCCGGGCACAAGTGGGTACATGTTGTGGGCATGGGAGAAGGAGCCGGGCACAAGTGGGTACATGTTGTGTTCGGAAGGCAAAAGGTTTCCAGGAGCGCAGCGCTCAATTATGGCGCTACCCAACCGTCAGTCACCAGTCTTTGGGCGCAGGATATGAGGATATAAGGATGTGAGGATATGAGTATATGAGGACATGAGGATGTGAGGATATGAGTATATGAGGACATGAGGACGTGAGGATATGAGGACATGAGGATGTGAGTATGTGAGTATGTGAGGATATGAGGATGTGAGGATGTGAGGATATGAGTATATGAGGACATGAGGATGTGAGGACGTGAGGATATGAGGACATGAGGATGTGAGGATATGAGGATGTGAGGATGTGAGGATATGAGTATATGAGGACATGAGGACGTGAGGATATGAGGACATGAGGATATGAGGATGTGAGGATATGAGTATATGAGGACATGAGGGTGTGAGTATGTGATGATATGAGGATGTGAGTATGTGAGGATATGAGGATATAAGGATGTGAGGATATGAGGATATGAGGACATGAGGATGTGAGTATGTGAGGATGTGAGGATATGAGGACATGAGGATGTGAGGATGTAACGGATGTGAGGATGTGAAGATTTGGGGATATGAGGATGTGAGGGTGGCAGGAGATCCTGTAATAATGGGGGAGGATATCAGCCCTCTTTTGTTAGCTCAGCTTGTTTTCCAAGAACTGCTGTGTGACGTCCCCTGCCATACACACACACACACACACAAACAAATACACACATGCATGAGCACTTACACACACAAGCACACGGGCACACACACACACACACACACACACACACAAACAAATACAAACGTGCATGAACACACACACACACACACAAGCACACACTGACACACATGGACGGACACACACACACACACACCCACACAGTAGCCTTTTCCCTTCCTGTGATCCCCTCTCCCCCTCCCCTGCCCCTCCCCCTCCCCCGTGCCCTCTGTTCTGCGTCCTGTCTCGCTCCGTGGCCCTGGCAGGCCGTTAATGGCCTGGGACAGCCTTGTCATTTCCTCCTTTTTGTCCGGCCACATGAATGCCCAATAACGCCGTGCCAAGGACGGCCCTCGCGCCCGGGCCTGGCCTGGGTTACCGTAGCAACTGCTCAAGCCTCAGGGGTTGGATGGTGGTGGTATGTGTGTGTGTGTGTGTGTGTGTGTGTGTGTGTGTAGGTGTGTGAGTGTGTGTGTGTAGGAGTGTGTATGTGTGTGTGTTTCTGTAAATCTGTGTGTGTGTCAGGGTGTGAACTTGGTTTGATGAGGGTTGAGGTGTTCTTTAACCACTACTCGGCCTGGCTCTAGATGTGTAATTTGTAAGTTGGCTTCCCGGGTACATTTAAGGGCGCTGCAGCACTGGGCATCAGTGTGGTATTTACGGCTGGGTTCAGACAGGCAAGATGTCTGTATGGGGTAGGCGAGATGTGTGTGTGTGTGTGTGTGTGAGTGTGTGTTTGGGGGGTGTGTGTGATGGTTGTGTCATTCACTGTAAGGCTCATAGCAAAGGGTCAACAGTGGCCGGGCACTTTTCAGAGACATCCGGCGGTTGAGATCTTGTCAGAGTGCTAGTTCCCTGGAGTACACACACACACACACACACACACACACACACACACACACACACCGCCCCATGAGAGATGGGCACAAAAACACCACGGCATTGCCCCTGTGCCACCTTCACTCCTCCACCCATCTGCTGTTTTGTTTGCGCGCTACGCTCGCCACTAAACTTTTATCATAGTCGTAACTATGCAAGGACAAGCGGAGCATACTTTTAGAAAATAATAAAATAAATAAATAAAAAGGTTGGGGTGTTTGTCTCTTCAGCATTCCGCTCAGCCAGCCATGCGCGTGCACACACAAACACAGACACACACACACACACACACACACACACAGACACACACACAGACACACACACACACACATACACACACACACACACACACACACACAGGGTTAACTTCACAGCAGTGTATTAAAATTCATGCGGATCTCATTCTGCCTTCCTCCTGTCCTTTCGCATTAAAAGCCCGTGGAGCTATGGGACACTGCATGCTGGGTGCACACACACAGCCTGCAGTCCCGAGCAGCCTCAGGCATTATTTCCTTTTTCTTTCTCTCATTTCATTTTCTCTTCTTTTTT
>CM050204.1:31173541-31188541 GCA_027475355.1 Coilia nasus
CAAGTACCTTACGGGAGTCTTTCAAAACAGCCAGCCGAACACATCCATCATCCTCTCGCTCTCTTCCTCTCTCTCTTCCTCCCTCTCTCTCTCTCTGACTGTTTCTCTATGTGCTTTAAAACCCCTCTTATATTGGAGGGAAAAATCCAGTGGTGTTGCCGGGGACAGAAATCTGCTCTTTGTCACAGTGCGGTTGAGAGAACCGAACCGCATGGCGTAGCCGCCTCTCCCTCCTCATGGCGTAGCCGCCTCTCCCTCCTCTGCCTCTCCCTCCTCCGCTCTCTGCCAGCCTGGGCTAGAGTAAACGCAGGTGGGTATGAGGCCCTGGAGAGAGAGAGGGAGAAAAGGAGAGAGAGAGAGAGAGAAGGAGAGAGGAGAAAGACTGAGAGAGGGGAAAGAAAAAAATAGAGGGAGAGTGAGTGAGAGAAAGAGCGAGAGAGAAAGATTGAGAGGGAGAGGGAAAGAAAAAGAGAGAGGGATAGAGAGAACGAGAGAGAGAGAGAGAAAGAGGAGAGAAAGAAAGAGAGAGGCTCAAACAATAGTCTTTCCTCGGTGTAAACATCACGCTAGAAAGCTGCTGCTTCCACTTACCCACTTTTGCTCGTCTGCTTCTTTTCTACTCATATAAACTAACAAACAAGGCTCACACATGCACGCACATATCAAATGTACAAACACACACTCGAACTCTCTCTCACACACACACACACACACACACACACACACACACACACACACACACACACACACACACGAACAGGCTCAACAGCAGGTCTCTGTTAGTGTGCGTCACCCCTCCACCCCTGCCACCCCCAATCTCTGGATCTTCCTGAGAGGCCGGGACAGAGCCCAAGCTGAGGTGGTGGGTGTGGGGAGGCAGGGAGTGTTGGGGTTAGTTAAAGGAGAGGACTTTGCCTGGAGTGTTTGTGGTGCTCAGCAGAGAGAAAGCAGGCAGTCAGAGCCTCAGTGTGGTGTGGTGTGGTGCAGCGTGGTGTGGTGTGTGTGTTTGTGTTTGTGTGTGGTGTGGTGCATAGGGGTGTGGTGTGGTGTGGTGTGTGTGTGTGTGTATGTTCGTGTGTGGTGTGGTGTGGTATAGTGTGGTATGGAGTGGTGCAGTGTGGTGTGGTGCATAGCAGCGGTGTGGTGTGGTATAGTGTGTGGTGCTGTGTGGTGTGATGCTTTGTAGTGTCGTGCGGTGCGGTGTAGTGTGGTGTGGAGTGGTGTGGTGTGGTGCGGTGCGGTGCATAGTGGTGCGGTGTGGTGTGGTGCGGTGTGGTGTGGTGTGGTGCGGTGCGGTGTAATGTGGTGTGATGCTTTGTGGTGCATAGTGGTGCGGTGTGGTGTGGTGTGGTGCATAGTGGTGTGGTGTAGTGTGGTGCGGTGTGGTGTGATGTGGTGTGGTGTGGTGTGGTGTGGTGCTGTGTGGTGCTGTGTGGTGCTGTGTGGTGTGGTGTGGTGCGGTGCGGTGTGGTGCGGTGCGGTGCGGTGTGGTGTGGTGTGGTGCGGTGCGATGTGGTGTGTGGTGCATAGTGGTGTGGTGTGGTGTGGTGTGGTGCATAGTGGTGTGGTGTGGTGTGGTGTGGTGTGGTGTGGTGCTGTGCGGTGTGGTGTGGTGCGGTGTGGTGCTGTGCGGTGCGGTGTGGTGTGGTGTGCGGTGCTGTGCGGTGTGGTGCGGTGCGGTGCGATGTGGTGTGTGGTGCATAGCAGAGCAGCAGGGCCCTGGAGCTGATGCCATTGCGTCTGTAATCTCCCGCTGTAATTACGGGCTCACATGCAGAGCCCCCACTTCCTGTAGAGAGAAGAGTCTCTCTATCATTCTTTCAGTCTCTCTCTCTCTCTCCCTCTTCCTCCCCTCTCTCTATCTCTCTTCTTGGCTCCCAGCAGCCTTTTTGTTCTTGGCTTCTGCATTTTTTTGTTTGCATTGTTTTGTTTGTTGTTCCAGGAGTAAATCTGCTCTTCTGAAGCCGGCCCTTTTCTCTTTTGTTCCCACGGAAGTGCTTGTGCGCGTAGCCTCCGGCTAAACATAAAGCCCACCTGAGCACAGGAGCAGGAGCAGGGGAAGGTGAAGGGTGAAGGGGCAGGAGAAGGGGGAAGGGGTAGGAGAAGGGGGAAGGGGTAGGAGAAGGAGAAGGGGAAGGGGCAGGAGAAGGGGAAGGGGCAGGAGAAGGGGAAGGGGCAGGAGAAGGAGAAGGGGAAGGGGTAGGAGAAGGGGCAAAGGGTAGGGGAAGGGTGTAGGGGTAGGGGTAGGAGAAGGGGGTAGGGGAAGGGGGAAGGGGTAAGAGAAGGGTGAAGGGGTAGGAGAAGGGGCAAGGGGTAGGGGAAGGGTGTAGGGGTAGGGGTAGGAGAAGGGGGAAGGGGTAGGGGAAGGGGGAAGGGGTAAGAGAAGGGTGAAGGGGTAGGAGAAGGGGTAGGGGAAGGGGTAGGGGTAGGAGAAGGGGGAAGGGGCAGGAGAAGGGTGAAGGGAAAGGGGTAGGAGAAGGGGGGAAGGGGCAGGGAAAGGAATGCGTGTCCCACCAGCTCTCTTGTGAGTTCACTTCTGCACACAGCAGACACATGTCCTGCTCCCACAAGTGCTCCACCCTGCCTGTCTGAGTGCCTACCTACCTGTCTGCCTGCCCACCTACTAACCTACCTGTCTTCCTGCCCACCTACTAACCTACCTGTCTGCCTGCCTGTCTGTCTGTCTGCCTGTCTGAGTGCCTACCTACCTGTCTGCCTACTTACTAATCTCCCTCCCTACCTGTGTGCCTACCTACCAACCTACCTGTCTACCTGCCTGCTTACCTGCCTGTCTGCCTGCCTGCCTGCCTGCCTACCTACCTGTCTGCCTGCCTGCCTGCCTGCCTGTCTGCCTGCCTACCTACCTGTCTGCATGTCTCCCTACACCACTGACACCATGTAAAAGGTTCACAGACAGCTAGAAAGACTCAATAGTCCTCCGCTACTGTGTAGATATTGTGCAGGCTTTGATGTTTGTTTACATTTTTTCTTAATGATTTATTTGCCTTGGCTTGATAGGGTATTGAAGCTGTCGATGTAGTGAAGCGTCTGTGTTTGTGCCAGGCTGTGCGGAGGGCTGGCCCACCCCACCCCACTGCCCTCCTCAGTGCCTTTAAGAAAACCCCTCTTTCTGCCCGCGATGTGGGAGGCTGGTCTCGTGGGCAGGTGAGGGGTGGGGGGGGTCAGTCGTCGCACAAGACGCTTTTTCCAGCCTGTTAGGAATGACTGGCTCCTTGTTCTGGTTACGATCGTTTAGGCCGACGATGCCCTTACACGTGTAAAAAAAAAAGAAAGAAAAAGAACAGAAAAAAGAAAAGCCTGGCTGGGCCGCTTTGCGTGCAACAGCCAAAAGCGCTGAGCCATCCACACAGAATATGCATGTTTGTTCAACACAGACAATCTGGCTCTTGTTGGGCGAGTGTAGGGGGCCGAGGGTTTAATGTTTAGGTGGCTTGTGGTTAGTGCTGGAGCTCCAATGGAGGCCCCGAGCCTTGTTATCTCCACATTTGCCTCTATGTGTTTCACTATGGTCGTGTTTACTTAGCTGCAGCTTACAATAATATGAAGGGAAAAGGGGGAATCCAATTTCTCTCTTTCACAACATCCCGCTCACTCCGGGTTTGTCAGGGTTGAGTTTTCCTCAGTGTAACGTCTGGTGATTCCGTGCTTGCATGAGGGCTGTGCAATTTACTTTAAGCAGTAGGATGCCATTGCAATCAATCCCTCCCCAAGCCATTTGCTCTCTGAAGTCAGTTAATGGAAAATGTACCCACACACACACACACACACACACACACACACACACACACACTACACACTCGCTGCCTGTGCCGGTCCCCTTCATGTCCACCCATCAAACAGGTCTCCCGCGCTGTGTGAAGGCATTAGCTCTCTACCAGTGATCATTGCCTACCCTTTCCGTCTGTGTGTGTGTGTGTGTGTGTGTGTGTGTGTGTGTGTGAAGGCATTAGCTCTCTGCCAGTGATCATTGCCTACCCTTTCTGTGTGTGTGTGTGTGTGTGTGTGTGTGTGTGTGTGTGTGTGTGTGTGTGTGTGTGTGTGTGTGTTAGCTCTCTGCCAGTGATCATTGCCTACCCTTTCCGTCTCTGGAGCCGTGCGTGCATGTGTGTGTGTGTGCGCACTGAGCTATTGATCACTCGCTGGTCCGTGGGGGGGGGCGGGCAGCAGACGCACGGCTATAGCAGCAGGCCCCTACAAAGACACACACACATTCACCACACAGTCACACACACACACATGCACACACACACACCGCACAGGCACACACACACATACACACACACATATGCATGTACACACATACACACACACACACACACACACACACACCCTACCTTCCCCACCCGACCCGACACACACCTCCCTCCCCACAGCCTTCCTCGCACACTGCTACGCTGTCGTGCTTATCAGCTCAAAGCTTGGGCCTGACAGCCTCTGTCCCACCTGCTGGGCTGCTGCTGGGGGCTCTGATCTCATTATCCTCCCTCCAGGAGGGGGGGGCACGGCCCGCTTCCATCAGCACACGGGTGAGCGGTGGAGGGGTGGGGTGGGGTTGGGGTGGGGTGGGGTGGGGTGGTGAATGAGGGAGCAAGCGAGTGAGTGTCCCTGTCGAGGGGAGAAAAGATAACACAGGGAGGAAGGAATCGATTTTCTCTTCCCCACTGTTTGCTTGTACCCTGCCCTGCACTGGAAGACACATGGAAGATGAGCACACACACACGCGTACACGCACGCGCGTACACACACGCGGACACACACACGGACACACACACGGACACACACACACACACACACACACACACACATACTCATGGACATGGACAGACACACGCACATACACTCACAGACACACACACAGACACACACACACACACGGACACACACAAACAGACACATACACACGGACACATACACACGGACACACACACACGAACACACACACACACACACACTCAGTGACACAGACAGGCTAACCCCACCCTTTCTGCCCTGACTAGGCAGCCTTATACCCTGTACGTGGCCTGTGTGTGACGTCCAACTCCTGCTGATCCAATCAGCTAACCATCTCCCTGAGTCACCATCCTGGACACAGGGTCAGACAGACACACACACACACACACCACACACACACACACCCAGGGCCAGACACACTGACCCTGTTCATGCCGCCTGGGCCGTGCTCCAGGGGAAAGTTGTTTTCTCCAGCCACTCCCTGGGAACGTGTCCGGGACTTTCAAGGGAGGCTCCTGGAACAAAAAAAATGGAACTTCCTTTTCCGAAACATGGCATCTCACTCTCACTGAGCCGGCAGTCGCGGTCGGAATTTGATTCAGCAGCCAGCGTCTATCTCATGGGCTCAGTCTGGTTCAAATTGCTACATGTACTGAATGTGTGAGAGAAAGAGAGGGAGGGAGGCAGGCAGGGAGGGAGGGAGGGTGGGGAAGACAAAGATGGAAAAGAAGGAAAGAGAGAGGGAGAGAGAGAGAGAGGGAGAGAGAGGAAGAGCGAGTGGCTGTCTGATTGGTGTTTCCATCAGGCGCGAGGGCTCTGTTTCCCGGCCTGAACTTCCCATCAGCCTCCCCCTGTGAGCGGGCGCTCTCTCCGCTCCGCTCCGCTCCGCCGACGGGAATGGAGATCGGAGCCGCATGGGATCGCACCTCAACCGCAGACTGCAAATGAAGGCTGCGCCGTCCCAGGCGGGCATCCCAGTCATTGCAAATGAAGGCTGCGCCATCCCAGGTGGGCAAGGAGTCTGTGCCACGCTGTTGCAGAAGTGGAGAGAAATACCTTCAGCATGAAGGAGATAGGCTTGAGCAAAAAAAAAAACACTATGTGTGTGTGTGTGTGTGTGAGAATGATGAGGGGGCAGGGAAGTAATAGCATAGTTTGTCTTCTTGGGGAGAATGGGACCGATAAGAAAGGCAAAAGTAAAAAAGGAGAGAGAGAGAGAAAGAAAGAGATAGAGAGAGAAAGAGAGAGAGAGAGAAGGAGAGAGAGGGGGGGGTAAGCAATAGTGTAGTTTGCCTTCTCGTGGGATATGGAGAGAGATTTATAGAGGTTGTATGGGAAAGAGAGAGGGGGAGAAAGAGAGAGAGAGTCAGGGGTGATATAGAATGAGGGTGAGAGAGAGAGAGAGGGAATAAGAGGAGAGACAGAGAAGAGAGGGAACGAGAAAGAGTGAGATAAAAAGAGAGAGTCAGGGAATATATAAAGATGGAATTAGAGAGAGAGGGAGAAGGAGAAGAGAGAAAGAATAAGAGAAGATACAGAGAGAGAGAGAGAGTCCGAGATAAAAAGGGAGAGAGTCAGAGAATATATAGAGATGGAATTAGAGAGACAGGGAGAAGGAGAAGAGAGAAAGAATAAGAGAAGATACAGAGAGAGAGAGAGAGAGAGAGAAAGAGTCCGAGATAAAAAGGGAGAGAGTCAGAGAATATATAGAGATGGAATTAGAGAAAGAGGGAGAAAGCAGAGAGCGTTGGAGGAGATACAGAGAGGGAGAGAGTGGTCGTGAGAGAGGAGAGGGAGAGAATGAGAGATATAAAGAGGGGATCCATTCTCTGTGAAGCTTTAGAAAGTGGCACATTTTCATGTGGCTCCCCGTGAGCAGGGGCACCTCCTCATGAGCGAGGGGGCATCTCCATTTGCACTTCAAAGGTGGCGGCCAGTGGGAGGCCAGTGGGAGGCCAGTGGGAGGCCGGAGGACGTCGCGGCCCGACGAGGATGAGGTAGAGGAGACATGATAAGGGCCACACTCGCTCTCCTCCCCCTTAACACCTCGTCCACTCCGCTGGAGCGAGAGACAGAGAAGAAGAAGGGAGATAGAGAGCGGGAAAGAGAGAGAGCGAGAGATAGAGAGGGAGAGAGCAAGAGAAATGGACCCAAGAACCGTCCGGGCTCTCTTCTTTAGTAGGCTCTGAAGGGGCTCCTTGATCCAGGAGCTCACATATCCGAGTTCGCCCTTCATTGTGGAGATTGGGGGAGGAATAATCAATCATAGGCATCACCAGCCTTCTCCCAGATGCCCCTCTTGAAACAGAGATAGCCAGAGTCCATGACTTTATGCACTTGTCATCTCCCTAATCCATATGGGCCGCTTTCGTTTTGTTGGTTTTGCCAGGTGCCATGAAAACAAACGCCCTTCGTTCGATTTCGCTTTTGGTGTTTCGCTGTGTGTTGCATTATTCATGGTTGGATGTTGAATTTCCAAAACTTGAATTCGCTCGCTGTTGGTTCGCTGTGTCCCGGCTTGACTCTGCGAGTGGCCAGCACTGGCAGCGGTGTCCCTATGATGATTGTTTGTCTCTGCGAATACCGGAAACGGGGACATTCCAGCATTACACTGTCTCACACTGGAAACGGATAGACAGAGAGGCAGACAGGGAGAGAGAGACAGAGAGAGAATGACGGAGAGAGAGATGGAGAGGGAGGAATGGCAGTAGAGGGATATTTAAGGTGCGGAGTGGTTTGAGTGCAGCAGAGATGGTTTGGCTTGGGTCTCTCTGCGGGTGAGGGCTCCACAGGCCACATAGCACAGAAGGGGAGATGTCATTAGCTTTCCCCTCCATTTGCCCAGTGTGTCAACAAACCGTAAAGCAACTGCCTAAACAAACAGCACCGACTCTTCCCTCTCTCCCTCCCTCCCTCCCTTCCCTTCCTCCTTCCTTTCCTCTCCTCTCCGGGCTGGATCCGCGCTGTTGTGCAGAACAGGAGACAAGGCTGGCTGGCTGGCGTCGGGACATGAGATGAGTTCCAGAGAGATGGAAGCGGGCCCGCTGGGGAACCAGACAGAGAGGAACCGCTGGGGCCAGGAGCTGCCTGCCAAGCAGGAGTGGCTCCCGCAGGGTGCTGGACACTGCAGCGTTTGAGAGAGCGGTAGCGAGCCTCTTTGTGTGAGGGAAGCTTGGTGTGAAAGAGGGGCTGGTATAAAGAGAGCCAGAACCAGAGCCAGGGCCAGAGCCAGAGCCAGGGCCAGAGCCAGAGCCAGGGCCAGAGCCAGAGCCAGAGCCAGGGCCAGTGCTGTGTCTCAGGGCCTGTTGTGGGCACACAGGGAAGGATATTCCCTTCACCACGAGGAACCTGGCAGTCTGGAAACATTACATTATATTATGCTACATTGCATTATATTACATAACAAAAGGTTACATTGAGCGGACAATGTTATTCAAAGCAACATTCAACTGAAAACAATTAAACTACAGCAGTTGTAGCAGATCAGAGAAGTGTAGTCCTAGCTCTACTAGAAGAGTAAGTGCATAGAGGACTGAAAGACAGGTGCAGATAGATGTTGATTTCAAAGTTAGCCTTATAAACCTGTTAGGATAGACGTTGATTACAAACTCAGTGTTACAGACTTGTTAGGGTAGATGTTGGCTATAAAGTGAGTCTTATAGCCTTGTTAGGGTACGAGGTGCTGTTGGAAGAGGTGGGTTTTATAAGAGCTTCTTGAGACGGTCGACCTTGCTTTTGTGGCAACTGGTAGCTTTTTCCACTATTGAAAAGGCTTCCTGTCTTGGAAAATAGAGAGTCCACAGCCCAGGGAACACATCACCACACCCAAATTTAAACTCTTAGTGGCAGGGGAACACTCACTGGAACACAGCGCTGAAGGATCCAGATCCAGTTGGGTCTGGAAGAGAGCAGGGCTCTCTCTGTGTTTCTCAAGCACACCGCCAGCTGTCTGATCAAAAGCACCTGCTACTTACCTGTGATTTGCGTGCCACTCAGTCCCTTTAATGCCCAGCCATACACAGCGTGTTTATTAAACCGCTTGCTATTTGATACCTTAATCCCCCGTGGTGGGACGGGGATTGAGGACTGACTCAGGTTGAGTAGGCAGTCTCAGTTTCCCATCATTGCTAAGGCCGGCCTGTTTAGAGAGGAGGTGGAAAGCCTCCTTCCTGAAAACCTTAAAAGTTTAGATGCTTGATAAAGAGTGCAGACACTGGCCCAGTGCCATGTAGGGATGCGCAAGCGTGGTCGCCCCCCCTGGAGGTGCCTTTATACCTGGATTACCGTCCAAATCCATTTCCTGCCTGTCTCACTAAGGGGGGGCCCAGCACAGATATGTTAAAGTCTTTGTGGTTTCTCACAAATATGTATGATGGAGCCTCCATTTCTTGTGGAGCTCAGAGCTCGTAGCCTCTCAGCGTGGATCCTGTTGGAGTGAGTTATGGGGCAGACAACTTTACAATGTGTCTGTTTGGCAACCTGGTGTGGAGTAAGCAGCCAGTGCCGAGCACCCAAGGGGAAGGGGGGGGGGAGGTCTCACTGTTCACAGACATGAGACTCTTGAGATGTGCGATGGATAGGCAGGCTAATAGGCCGTGCTAATATGTCCACCTATGCCGGCTTCTTTCCATGTGTGAGCTGCGCCGAGCAACCAAGCGGCTGAGCAACCAGACGAGGGCGGCGGCGGGGGGGATCCTCACTGTTCACAGACGAGACTTGCGAGATGTGCGATGGATAGGCAGGGCCGTGCTAATATGTCCACCTACGCCGGCTCCATGTAAGGGTAATCGCTTGTCTGGCAGCCCCTGCAGGACCTGGTTTCTCTCAGTGTCTGGCTCCACTGCTGGATGTGGTTTTTTAGTGCTGTGGGGGGATATGAGGAGGTTACAGTCAATAAAGTTCCCGTTTAAAGAAAAGCAGCCATTCAGGCTAAACAAAGACTTTTCACATGAAAATGCTAACGGGCTGGTGTCCGCAAAACCGAAACACTTCCTTGGTGCTCGCTAACCTTTGAATCACACATCGTACACGCTTAACTATGCCTCGTTCACCTTCATGCAACAGTGCGTACACCAGTTAATTAGGCTTAGAAGCTGAGTAAACTCTGATTTCTTGTCAGTAATTGCTTCATTTGTATTCACAGGAAGCATCGGAGTGAGAAGTGGATGTTGTGTGCCAAGACATTTAAAAGATTACTCTTTATTTACTAACACTTTCGTCCTCCCCCTCACATGCATCGTCTGTGTCTGAAATCTTTACTACTCTTTTGTGCCGATATCTGATGGTTGCTATGGAAACTATGGACAATACGGTTTGTTTGAATTGTGCTTAGAAACACTCTCTTGGTCTTGATCAGCATCCTGCAGTTATTTCTTTTTTTTAGCAGTGTCTGTAAGGTTTTAAAAAACACACACACACACACACACGCACACACACACACATTCGCTACATCTACAATATCACACCATACATTAACCAGACTGCGTATGGATAATCTCAAACAGATTAGTTTGTAAAATACTCAAACAACCTAAAGAAAACAAGTCTCTGTCATCTTCTTTTTTTTGGGGGGGGGGGGGGGGGGGGGGTGCTTCTGTTTGTTTTTTAAATCCCCTGGCAACATCCAGTGCTCCAAAACGAGTGTGAGGGGGAAGGAGTCAAACTGTGTGTGTGTGTGTGTGTGCGTGCGTGTGCGTGCGTGTGTGTGTGTGTGTGTGTGCACGCCATGCCTTGGTTGTATGACTTTATTTCTGTGGAGTGAGTTGTCTGGCTCCTAAGCCAGCGTGGAGCGTTGCTCTTTAGTGTGTAAGCCCGACAGACTCTTGTGGTGGGGGGCCCGCTGCTCTGGTGTAAGGAATCGCCTCCAATACTAAGCCCAGCGTTCTGATGTTTCAATTTAAGGAGCACGGCATGCACTCCATCTCTGTTAGAGCCTCTCTCAAGAATCATTTGGATGGCGCTCAGTCCTGCTCCAACATGTGATTTATACATGCAGACAGTTGGATTAGGGACTGGCTTTTAAAAGTCTCCATGTACATTTAGCTAAGGGTCCTATTGATTTAAAGGAGCAAAAATGAACTGGTCTCAGAAGACATTTCTTCCAATAAATTGGTGTAAGATGACTTCATAATGTCAAGTTTAATATTTATTTATTTGTTTATTTTTTTTTTTTACCCAAGCTTCTGTCCAACTGTTGCAAATATGGCTTGTTGTCTGTCTTCTTTATTTGTGCTTCTCTCATTCCTCTTGGAGTACTTCTCTCATTCCTTTTTGAGTGCGTTTCAAGCAGAGTTGCAGTGTTATTGTGTGTAACCGCACGTAATTACCCGTTGTTTAATTTTCTCACGTTGTCTCGCACATCTGTTCTGTGTTGAGATGGCTGTCAGTGGTGGCTGGTGGAGCAGAGTGCAAAGAGAAGCCTAACCTGGGGGGGGGTGTTAAGGGGCCTGGGAAGGGGGGGGGGGTGAAGGGGCCTGGCGGGTGGAGGCTGGTGTGGAGTAGGGGCGGGGTTGGGGGTAGGGTTGGGGTGCAGTAGGGGTGGGAGTGTGAGTGTGAGTGGGGGGAGGGGGCGAATGACCAGAAATGTGAATCCAAGAGGGTTTCTCGTGGGACCTCTCTGGTGCGGGGAAGATGTCCTAACAACGTTTCCGTCAGTCCCCCCAACCCCTGTTGTCACACCCCCCACACCCCCACCCTCCTGGTGCCATGCCTGTGCCTGGCCCCTCCCCTCACCGTCCACCTCCACCCACACCCCCACACCCCTACCCTCCACCACCACCAGCACCCCACACCCCCACCCTCCTGGTGCCATGCCTGTGCCTGGCCCCTCCCCTCCACCACCACCTACACCCCCACACCCCACCACCCCCACCCTCCTGATGCCATGCCTGTGCCTGGCCCCTCCCCTCACCCTCCACCACACCCCCACCCCCCTACCCTCCACCTCCACCACCACACCCCCACACCCCCACCCTCCTGGTGCCATGCCTGTGCCTGGCCCCTCCCCTCCACCACCACCTACACCCCCACACCCCACCACCCCCACCCTCCTGGTGCCATGCCTGTGCCTGGCTGCCTCCCCTCACCCTCCACCATCGCCCCACACCCCCACCCTCCTGATGCCATGCCTGTGCCTGGCCCCTCCCCTCACCCTCCACCACACCCCCACCCCCCTACCCTCCACCACCACCACACCCCCACCCTCCTGGTGCCATGCCTGTGCCTGGCCCCTCCCCTGCTGGAGGGAGAGAAAGGGCTGCCCTTTGCACAAGGCATGCGCTTTCCCAGCGACCCTTTGTTCCCGGTCGCTAGGCGACAGCCGGGGCCTCGCGCAGTCGCCAAGGAGATGGGGGCCCCGGGTATTTCGTTTTGGGTCAGGCGTGATAAAGATGGCACAATGGAGAGGGGCGTAGCCAGAACCTCCTCTGTCATTTATTAGGCTGTTTCGGACCTTGGGTCTTCTTTCAGGAGCTGGTCGGAGGAGGTAGGCAATGGGCTGTCAATCTTCGGATGAGGAAGAGAGGGAGAGAGAGAGAGAGAGAGAGAGAGAGAGAGAGAGAGAGAGAGAGAGAGAGAGAGTGGGGGGGGGGGGGGGGGGTACTTCATGTATATACATAAACATGTGCATGCTGCAGCACTGCTCCTTGACTTGGCAGGGGCCACAGCAACGTCCCTGCTTTTTAAAACAAGATGCCTCTGTAGCAGGGGATCATGGGTAACAGCGGCACAGCAGAGGAGACCGCGCTGCCCCTCGTGGCAAAGTGACTGCGGAGGAGGCACAAGGCACAAGGAGGGGGAAGCCTTTTTGTGAGCATGACCGAATTCCAATCCGCAGTCGTAAGGCCTGCCCACCGGCCTGCCTGCCCGCCTGCTTGCTGTGCCATGCTGTGCCTCACTTAAAGAGTCCTGGAGTGCATTTTCACAGCCACACACACACACACACACACACACAAAACACTCGCCATTGTTCCGCAGCTCTGAGAGCTCAGGTTCACTAACAGCCACTATGATGAGATTTAAAAAACGGGAAGAAAGAGGAAAAAAGACTAGGGAGAGAGAGAGAGAGAGAGAGAATGTGTGACAGAGAGAAAGTGACAGAAAGTGAGTGAGTGACAGAGAGAAAGAGGGGAAGAGAGTAAGAAAGAAAGGGAGGACTGACATCTTTTGTAAAATAATCTACACAGTAAAATAATCTACACAGTAAACCTACAGTGGTACTGAGAGCATTGCAAGTCCCCATTCTCAGTCTAGGTTGTCTGGTTTTGCACTCACACACCACACACTATTTTTGCACAGTCTGGTGTGTCGCATAGCAGAGGTTTAGCAGACCCATCCTGACTTTATCTCTTAATTGTAGGCATCAGCAGCTAGAGAGAGCTTCAGGCTTGGAGTTAATTGTTGTGCAGCCCTCGCCTTGATTAAGTGTGGCTGATTATTACACACACTCCTTACAGAGAAGCAGGGCTGTTATTATGTGGTTCTCTTCCACGCAAGAATGTCACACCATTGTACGGCGCATTTGTAATTTATGTTCATCGAGTATTAAATTTATCGTAATGGGATTATTTCTGGGCGGGTTAAGAGGCGGGGCACATTTTGCCAACAGGCAGTATCGTGTCTTTTGTCCGACTCACCTAGAAGACTTTGCCTGTCGAAGCACAAAAGAACAGGGACACGGACGTTTTTTTTATCTTGTTTCAGCCATGCAGCAGCAGTCTCCGATTAAACGCCACAGTTCATTTGGAGTATGTACAGAGAAAACCCCCTTTTGATGGCTTTGTGTCTTAATGAGCGTATTTAGGAAACCGTAATGGTTTAATCATGGACCGCACACTGCCTGCGCAGGTGTGGATGAGTCACCGCTCTCGGCTCTCTCGTAACTCTTCCAGGAAGCACGCACAGGCAGCCAGAGGAAGACCTTTAGGGTCTCCACGCTCACCCCCACACCCCTATCCCCATTGCCCGCCTCTGCTCAGATTTCTAGGCCCTTTATCACGGGGGGGGCCCCGACTGTCTGTGGTGATGGAGTGTGTGTCATCGAATGCCATCCCTGTAGCACAGCGCCCAGATTTAGCTGTAGGAAACCACTGTGACCAATACTCTGAGTTTCCCTAAGAGGGGGGGCTGGGAAAAATAAAGCAAATGTCTAGGAGTTTACGCACACAGTAATTATCTTTTGTGGTGAAGGTAAATTAGGTTTTAAACTATTGCTCATGTTTTTTAGCGTAATGAGATATGGAGAGCGGCGGAATGTTAAATATTCATGGAGGCCGTGATTAATTTTGGATGCGCGTTGATCGCGTGCCTGAACAAATCCTAGTTTCCACCGCTGTGGATACAGTGTTTGCGCCCGCAGTGCCAAAATTGGCGAAGCACCTGTCCTGCACCTACACAAGTGCCCATTATCTCCTTGAGTCATGTCATGACTCATTCATGCTGTTGTAATTCGCTCCTTTGCATTATACATCAGTTTGCCTTTTCCATATTAACAGGAACAATTTTTATTGTATGATAATTTTTCTCCCGCTCCTGCACGCTGTAATGAATCGCAGCCAAATCAAAGTGGTGCAAACAAACCCATCCTCTCGGCTGGGATAATGAGTGCCTGACAGATCCGAGCACGAGGGGCAAATCTGATCATTTATTCATGGGAGCTTCACGCACTTTATGAAAATTCATTGAGTGTCGCGCCTCCCATTCTTTCTCTCTCCCTTGTTTTTTTCTCTCTCTTTTTACCCTCTCTCTTTCATTCTCTCTACCTCTCTCTCTCATTCTCTCTCTCTCTCCCACCTTTTCTTTGTCTCTCGCTGAGTTTTACACAAACTAAATTCTGCGGTCTGCGCTTTGGGTGACAGAGCGTGTGGTGGATCCAGCAAAGCAGGCCATGAGACAGAGGGGGGAAGGGAACGGAGTGCTGGTGGGGGGAATGGGGTTGATCGGTGGCGCGTGGAAAAATAAACACTTGAGTTTCTGTCACTCGGAGCGGCGCATCCACATGGAGGACCGGAGAGCCCTGGCGGATAAATAAATAAATGATGTCGAAAATCAGAGCAGCTCTCCACAGACCCGCGCTGGTGTGTGAGAAGTGGCTGTTTGAGAGGGAATACATGCCTAGCAAAGCGGCCGAACTCTGTGTGCTCAGAGCGCCTGTGTGTGTGTGTGTGTGTGTGTGTGTGTGAGAAGTGGCTGTTTGAGAGGGAATACATGCCTAGCAAAGCGGCCGAGCTCTGTGTGCTCAGCGCGCCTGTG
>CM050204.1:31191041-31196041 GCA_027475355.1 Coilia nasus
AAAACCCTGATAAAAGCGTAAAGGTGTGTTTCAGCTTTCGCCCCTTTTGTCTGGTTTCAGGAGGCAGGCCGGAGGCTTTAGGCATTAGGCAATTAGATTAGCACGGGAGGGATGAGTGCCCCGATACTCCTGACGAGAGAGCTCACCATCGGCTGTAGCTGTGGTCACATTCACCCAGAGCGACTGCTGCCTCCCAAAATAGGGAGCCATGCTCTTAGGGGGCGGGGAAGACCCCATTATGGGAATGGTTATTGGATTGGTTGTTATTAGAATGGATGTCTCTTTTAATCTGATCTATACTTTTACTCCCCCTCATTTTTCACATTTTGTACACTTACATACACTTATAAACATTCCCAGTGTTATTCTTGTGCTGCATGTCTTGTGTTGGTAAATAAAAGCGACTCTAAGCCTGATATAAAGCAGTCCCGATCCTGATTAAGGTATGTGAAGTGATGTGTATGGTTTTTTTTGTTTTTGGAAGGAAACCAAACCTGTGGTGCTTTACCCTTTGCCTGTGTTTGGCTTATGCCTTCGGCCTTTGGCTCATTGTCAGGCTGAGGGAAGCTATACATAGTGATGTTGGGGTGCTGTCCCTGTGTGTGTGTGTGTGTGTGTGTGTGTGTGTGTGTGAGTGTGTGTGTGTGTGTGTGTGTCCCTACTAGACAGATGGAGACTTCCCCTTCAGATAAGGTGCACTGATAAGCATCGAGACACAGTGTGGACACACACACACACGCACACACACACACAACCTACACTCACATACATGAACACATAATATACATCAGATAAGGCTAAGGAGGGTTTCTGCACACACATGGATGTGTGTGTATGTATGAGTGTGTGTGCGTGCCCCAGGCGTGTGTGCATGTGTGTGTACATGTGTGTGTGTGTGTGTGTGTGTGTGTGCTTGGGGACCTGGACCCAAATCCATGTAATGAGGTGGCTGTGTGCTGGTGGGGGGCAGTGAAATGTGTGTGTGTGTGTGTGTGCTTGGGGACCTGGACCCAAGTGTGTGTGCTGGTGGGGGGCAGTGAAATGTGTGTGTGTGTGTGTGTGTGTGCTTGGGGACCTGGACCCAAATGTGTGTGCTGGTGGGGGCAGTGAAGTGGGTGGCTGGGAGCCAGTGGAGGCTCTCTGCTCTTTGCATGTTTTAATTTGGGGGTGCGGGAGCCACATTTGGCATCAGAGGCGCTGCTTGTCCATAAATCAAAGCCCTCCTCTGAGACATGAACATACACACTCACAAACATACAAACAAACACACATACACACATACAGGCACACACACATACAGGCACACACACACACACACACACACATACACACACATACATACACATTCACAAACGTACAAACAAACACATACAGACACACACCCACACACACACGTACACCCACACACACACACACACACACTCCTCTCTCTCTCTTTTCTCTCTGTGATGATTTGTGCATAGCTTACTGTGATGGCCTTTGTGGCTTGGACTCCTCAGTCAGTTCCAGTGATGCAGGCACAGCCAAGCAGCTTTCGAGCCCCTGGTTCTTTAATTAAAGCCAACACATACAGTACATTCTGCACTCACATTACCGGCCATATTGGCAGAACCACATTTCAGCGACGGGCTCTCAGAACAATCGCTCATATGCAAACGCGACCAAGCAAAGATTGATGGCATTTATTCGCCATAGTGTTTCTTTCACACACTCCCCCGAGGGCATCCAAAGTACACATTTGGCGTCTCTGTGGCGATGAAACGTGCATATCTTAGCGATGGCTTGGCTTTATTTATGACTTGATAATAGGTGGCGTGGGGTGGGTATGAGAGGAGAGGAGAGGAGAGGAGAAGAAGAGAGGACTGTTCCTGCTGATGGAGACAGAGAGGTGTTTATAAAGGTATTCAGAGCAGTGCGGTGAAGTCCTCTCCAAGGTGTTTTGGCAGCCGCCCAGTGTTGTTCACGGGAAGGCACAGAGGAGGAGGGGTGAGAACGCATCCGTCCGACACGGGCCATAAGGCAGGGAATATCTGAAAGAGAGAGCAATACAGGGAGAGAGGGAGAGAGAGAAAGAGAAAAAGAGAGGTAGAGGTAGAAAGGGAGAGAGAGAGGGAGAGAGGGATAGAAAGAGAGAGAAAGGGAGAGAGAGAGGAGGGGCAATAGAGGGAGAGGAAAAGAGAGAGACAGAGAAGAGAGAGACAGAGAAGGGAGAGAGAGACAGAGAGAGAAAGAGGGCAATAGAAGGAGAAGGAGAGAGAGAGAGATAGAAAGAGAGAAAGGGAGAGAGAGATGGAGGGCAATAGAGGGATAGAGGGAGAGTGCCGTTGTGCCTCGGCGGCCCCCCAGTGCATGATGGGGGGGGGTGGAGCAGGACGCAGTGGGGGTGGTGTGTGAGGGGGGTGGAGCAGGACGCAGTGGGGGGGTGGTGTGTGGGGGTGGTGTGGAGCAGGACGCAGTGGGGGGGTGGAGGGGGTGGAGGGGGTGGAGGGGGGGTGGTGTGGAGCAGGACGCAGTGGGGGGTGGTGTGTGTGGGGGGGGGGTGTGGAGCAGGACGCAGTGGGGGGGTGGAGGGGGTGGAGGGGGGTGTGGGGGGGGGGTGTGTGGGCGTGGGAGGCGGACGGTTGGGGATGGCGGGGGCGGCTTCACGAGACATCAATCATCCGAGCCGTTCCCAAGAGCTCACGTCATACGCCAATCCAGGGAAGCGCTCGCCTGCTCGTCTGCACGCTGGTCACATAAAGGCCCACATCTGGAGGCTTGCTCTCCTCAACCTAACCCTAAACCTAAACCTAAACCCCCTACCTCAGCACTTACAGCAGTCGTCTGGATAGCACTGCAGTAATGCTGTCATTGGGTTCGTTTTTACTCTGCTGAAGTCTGTGTGTGTGTGTGTGTGTGTGTGTGTGTGTGTGTGTGTTTAAAGTGTTAGATTACATCAGGGTGCTTTATCCCCCCTTTGAAAGACCTGGTCAGCGTCTAATGTGGTGGTGTCTGTTTGGGAAAGTGTTGAGGTACGAGCTAAGGGGAACCCGCATTACGCAATCCTAGATGCCATCAATCCAGAAGCTTATGGGGGGTGGGGGGGTGGGGGGGGTTATATGTGTGTGTGTCTATGTGTGTGTGTGTGTGTTTTTATGTGTGTGTGTGTGTACAATGGGGGGTGGGGGGGTTGTATGTGTGTGTGTGTGTGTGTGTGTGTGTGTGTGTATGATGGGGGTGGTCTGGGGGGGTTATATCTCTCCTGAGATTGTATTTCACTCGCCACACCACCGTGTCAATTACACTGACATTCTCTGTTAAAAAATGAGTAATTCTAATCCCCCCTGTTTAACCGGAGAAGAAAGACCACATTTTTGTTCTTTTCCAGACCTATTTTATTCGTGTGAGACACGTGTGTCATGTCTGTGCTTTTCTGATACAGTGCAATGCATGCTGGGATATTGTTCTGCAGGGTGAAGTACAAGAGGTACTTGTCTGGTGTCTCTTTGAGAAAAGCCAGTTGGGTATTTTTTTTTTGGGGAGGAAGATGACCCCTGTGCTGGTGGGGCTGGATTGGTATGTGTGTGTGTGTGTGTTCTCGTGTGTGTTCTCATGTGTATATGTGTGTGTGTGTTCTCGTGTGTGTGTGTGTGTGTGTGTGTGTGTGTGTGTGTGTGTAAGTTTGTGCATGTGTGTATGTGGGAAGAGGAGGTTTGTGGGGAGTGTATGGGGGTTAATCAACACCTCTAGCGCTGCACTTCAGGGGTTCATTACATCTGACAGGGCCCGACTCCTCTCCGCGCTCATCTACATTGCATATTAGGCAGAGGGCAGACTAACTGGAAACATCCAGCGGTTTCTGTTATTTATTTATTCATTGTTATTCAAAATGGCTCTCAGAAGACAAAATGAGTGAAGAAATACAACAAAGGATGATCTTAAATGGAGTGCAATTATAAGACAATAGCATGCTGAAGGCTGATTAACAAGCTCTTCCCATGACTATTACAAGCTGCAGTCACATTCACAACCACACTCTATTTTTATTTATTTTTTTTGTTATTTTTTAGGGGGGGTGGAGGGGGGTATTTTTTTTTCTCCCAAGTCACAAAGCGAAGTAGATCCCTGCTCTGCATGGCAGCCGCACGCTACGTCGCCCCTGTAAAATGCTTTTCCTCTGAGTTTGCCTCACAAAGCGAAGTAGGTCCCTGGTCTGCGTCGGTACGTCGCCCCTGTAAATGCGTTTCCTCCGAGTTCGCCTCAGCTCCACCATAACAGGCAGCTGGGAGGTCTGCGGAGACAGTAAGACAGCAAGCCTACCCCAGTCTACAGACCTACTCTTGGGCTCCCATTAGCCAAACATCCGCTGCACTTTGATCATTCGTTTATTGCACTTGAAAATGATCCCTCCACTCCTCCTCCTCCTCCTTTCTCTTCCTCCTCTTCCACTCCTCCGCCACTCATCCCTCAGCGCTCAACTTTTCATCACCCCGCACTGGGGCAGAGAGAGAGGGCATAGGGGGGCAGGTATGTGCTGCCCTAAGGGTGAGATTACCTAGTTACTGTCTGTTGGGGCAACAGCAGAAGAGAAGCGCCGGCTTCACAAGTGTTTATGTGTGTTTATGTGCTGTGCTGCAGGCGTGGGTGGGATGCGGAGCTTCCTGTATGTGTGTGTGTGTGTGTGTGTGTGTGTGTTTGCATGTGGGGGGTGGGGGTGGTAGAGGTGATTTCAGACCAGCAATGAAACCTGTTGTTTAAGGACTACTGTAGTTCCTGTGTGTGCATGCATGTCTACGTGTGTGCTTGTGTGTGTTCTTATATGTGTGTGTGTGTGTGTGTGTGTGCATGCATGTCTACGTGTGTGCTTGTGTGTGTTCTTATATGTGTGTGTGTGTGTGTGCATGCATGTCTACGTGTGTGCTTGTGCGTGTTCTTATATGTGTGTGTGTGTGTGTGTGCATGTCTACGTGTGTGCACGTGCGTGTGCTTATATGTGTGTGTGCGTGTGCGTGTGTGTGTGT
>CM050204.1:31198541-31211041 GCA_027475355.1 Coilia nasus
TGTCTGCGTGTGAAGCTTCTGGCTGTTTCTCTGACGACCTCACTGCTTTGGCAGCATCTGCACTAACTCACTGTTACGGTTTTGTCATTATCTGATGTCTTGCAAAATTCAGAAAAATGTGCCAGTCCTTCTTTTTTTGTCTTTTTTGTGTGTCTTTGCAGTCAGGGCTGCTCTGTGGCAGATTAAAATCAGTGCAGACTCATGCGTGGGGAATGAATTCGGCGATAGCTATCAGACGTAGAAGCTGAAATACACATGTTCCTATCTAAGCCGCCTCTCATCTCCCATTTAAATCAAACGTGGGGAAGAAAGGGCAGTCAAACAACGGTCTCCCTGAAAAGAAGGAACTTGGACCGAGTTAGAAAGTTTCAAACTCGGCAAATTTTTGACCCTAGTCTACCACTCCCTCCCAAACACAGATTACAGACACAGACACACACGCAGACACACACACAGACACACATGCCACACACACATGCCACACATACACGCCAAACACACACGCCAAACACACACACACACACACACATACACACACAATTTCTTTTTACCAAGAAAAAGGAGAAATGAGTGGAATGGTTTGGGGAAGAGTGCGAGAGTGCGGAGTGCGAGAGCGAGAGCGAGAGCGGACTGGGGTCAGCCGAGAGGGAGATGGCGTCTCCTATGGGCACTCCTTAGACGCCTCATGCAGCATTCATGGTGGATTTACATCCGCGCTGAGAGGCCCAGTCAATTATTCAGGCGGAGAGGCACGGCGCGGCCGACCTCCGGCCGACATGCGGACCAGGGAGAGCGGAGAGCGGCGAGTGGCGAATGTCGAGCGGAGAGGGTTGAGGAGCGCCCACGAGCTCTGTCGTGTGTGTCTGTGGCGCTGTGTGTGGTGTTGTGCCGAGCCTCGCACGCAATGTGCCCAGCATCCAACTATGAGAACACAGACACACACACACACACACACACACACACACACACACACACACACACAGATTTGCTCATGCTCTCTGAACATAGTACAGCTTGATCCCAGCTGCAGTGTGTTTTCTGAGACCATCTTGTGTGGGTTACTAGAACACACACACACACACACACCCACACACACACAAACTGGTGTACAAACAGGAAGATGTTCTTGTTCGGAAGTGAGTGGATGTCTCGAGGCCTACTGCTACAAGTTTGTGTGTGTGTGTGTGTGTGTGCGTGTGTGTGTGTGTGTGTTTTGGGCCTGCCTGTACCATGTCTCTTCTGTTTTACGTAAGCACATTACTTGAGCTTCTCTGACTCTCTCTTCTCCCTCCCTCCCTCTCTCTCTCTCTCCTTTTCTCTCTCTCCCTCTCTCTCCCTGTGAGTCATCCCCTCACAGGTGTCAGTCTCTGCTCCTCAGGTGGTGTGGCTTTATGTAATGCCCATCCACGCTGTGCTGTCACACACACACGTGTGTGTATGCTCCTGCACTGCATCTGACTGCCTCTGGCCTGGCCAAGGAAGCAGAAGGTGCTGTATTGTGTGTGTGTATGACGGTGGCAGTGCTTCTGAGAAGTGTTCCCCAAAGTGTGTCCACGTGTGTGTATGTGTGTGTGTGTGTGTGTGTGTGTGCGCGTGTGTGTGTGTCCACATATGTGTCTTATCAGTGCCTCTCAGCAATCCTCTCCTGTTTGCTTCCTCTCTGTCTTCAAACACAAATGTGTGTGTGTGTGTGTGTGTGTGTGTGTGTGTGTGTGTGTGTGTGTGTGTGTGTGTGTGTGTGTGTGTGTGTTTGAGATGGTGATTTATCTTCGCCTTGCCCCTCACACGCTGGTGGCGTTTATTTGTCTCCCAGAAGCCCCGAGTGATCAGTGGCATTGTCCCGGAGACGTGCGCTTGTTGACCCGGGCCTGCGGTGTCGTCGTGACACGCCCTCCCCGCTGCCCACAAAAGGAAAAAAGAAAGTAAAATAAAACAAAGCCCGGGGCAGTTAGGCGTGATGGATGAGCGGTGGTCGCGGAGATCGATGGGCGCTTCAGCGGCCCACAATGCACCTGTCTCGTCAGTGGAAGCGGCAAGGTGGGCTCGGCGGGCGCTGTGGCGGGCTCTGATATCGCACACGCGTGTGTGTTCCGGGGAGATAGCCAGCAGCCCCCTCAGGCGCGGGAGGGGTGGAAGGGTGTGGGACTGTGGGGATGTGCAATTTAAATAGATCTAGAGGGGCTGTGTTTGGGTGTGTCTGTGTGTGTGTGTAGGGGGGTGGGAGGTGATTAATGAAGAGGATGGCAGCCCTCTGCCCTCAGAGAAAGGTGCAGTGGTGTGTGTGTGTGTGTGTGTGTGTGTTTGTAGGGGTAGGTGGAGTGAGGGTGGGGTACCAGGAGCAATTGCCATGCACAGCGAGAGGGGGGCCTGGGGGCCGATATCTTTATTGTTTTAAGCTTTTATTTATGTCCCCCTGGCTCTGTCTTTATGCTCTCTCAGTGGGGGCCCGCAGCACCAGAAAGCCCCCCCCCCCCACACACACACACACACACACAGCCACACACACACACACACACAGCCACCCTGCCCACCTCCATCACTGCTCAGGGCCACACCAGTTATTTATACCTGCTGAGAGAGGAAGAGAGAGAGAGATAGTAAGAGAGAGAGTAAGAGAAAGAGAGATACAAAGAGAGATGGCTGTAATGGAGAGACAGAAAAAGATACAGAGAAATAGTGTAAGAGAGAGAGAGACAGAGAGAGAGAGAGAATGAGAGACAGAGAGAGAGAGACACAGAGTGACAGAGAGAGAGACGGGTGTAAGGGAGAGACTGGAAAAGAGAGAAATATTTTTTTAAAACAGAGAAAGAGAATGAGAGAGACATGGAAAGAGGGAGAAGACAGCAGAGATGTACTGAGAGAGATTGAACAGACTACAGACTGAAGGGAAGTGTGTGAGAAGGAGGGCACAGTGAGTGAGAGGGGCACATACTCACAGCTACAGGGGAAAAAGAGAGGCAGAGGAAACGACAAAAATAAATAAGAGGGTGAACGTGGAGGCAGAAACGAGGTGTGAGAAACAGAGGGATTGACGGAGGGAAAGAAACCGTTGGTGGATTTCGCCTCGGGCTCGGAGCATTTGTCTGATGATGGTGATGATGACGGCAAATGTGTTTTTATCTCATTTCAAAAATTGGCTGTTTGTGCTCGGAGTCAATTTGGCTAAAAGAGATCTCATCCTTTAAAGTGACACGGGGTCAGTGACCTCGCAGCGTGAATTAATTACGGCGCGTCGCCCGCGGTGCAGGCAGCGAAATAATTAAAACTGGATCATTTGCCGCGTGTGATTATGAGAGCGCTCCCTCGCTCCCTCGCCCTCTCCCTCTCCCTCGCCCGCTCCTGCTCTGAGCTCTGCCATATGCCCGTCCGCCCGTCGCCCCAGTGATGGGAATCCTATTACCCTCCTGATAACTACCCCACTCCACTCCTCCAGGACGACTGCAGGCTCCCTACGTGCTTTGCTCGAAAATTGGAACAGAAAAAGAAAGAGAGAGAGAGAGAGAGAGACAGAGAGAGAGAGAGAGAGAGAGAGAGAGAGAGAGAGAGAGAGCAGGGTAGTGATAGACAGAGGGACAAAGATGTTGGCAGGCAGTGAGAATGAGAGAAGAAAAAAGCAGTAGACAGATGGACAGAGATCTAGACCAGAGAGAGAGAGAGAGAGAGAGAGAGAGTGTGTGAGAGGAGATATAGAAAGAAAATGAAGACGCAGGGGTCTCGACAGGAGAAAAAGGGTGAATAATATTGCCATCCACCCATCCTTTGTTGTGCTGCCAGAGATGGCCTTTAAAGCTGTGCTGTGGTCTTTGGGCTTTAAAGCTGTGCTGTGGTCTCTGGGCTTTAAAGCTGTGCTGTGGACATTTGTCTTTAAAGCTGTGGACATTGGCCTTTATAGCTGTGCTGTGGTCTTTGGGCTTTACTGCTGTGCTGTGGTCTTTGGGCTTTAAAGCTGTGGTGTGGTCTTTGGGCTTTAAAGCTGTGGTGTGTTCTTTGGGCTTTAAAGCTGTGCTGTGTCTTTGGGCTTTAAAACTGTGACCATTGGTCTTTAAAGCTGTGCTCTTTGGTCTTTAAATCTGTGCCCATTGATCAGCAAACATCCTGAGTCGAGGGAGATTAGCGTAAGATGCAGAGCTGAAATGCCGGAATGATGAGAGCGGCTCATCTCTCGTCTCTCGAGCTTTCCATCTCTTGTCTCTCATCTCTCGTCTCTCGATCTCTCCATCTCTTGTCTCTCGTCTCTCTGTCTCTCGTCTCTCTGTCTCTGTCTCTCATCTCTCGTCTCTCGATCTCTCCATCTATGGTCTCTCGTCTCTCTGTCTCTCCATCTCTTGTCTCTCTGTCTCTCATCTCTCGTCTCTCGATCTCTCCATCTCTTGTCTCTCGTCTCTCTGTCTCTCGTCTCTCTGTCTCTGTCTCTCATCTCTCGTCTCTCGATCTCTCCATCTCTTGTCTCTCTGTCTCTCCATCTCTTGTCTCTCTGTCTCTCATCTCTCGTCTCTCGATCTCTCCATCTCTTGTCTCTCGTCTCTCTGTCTCTCGTCTCTCTGTCTCTGTCTCTCATCTCTCGTCTCTCGATCTCTCCATCTCTTGTCTCTCGTCTCTCTGTCTCTCCATCTCTTGTCTCTCTGTCTCTCATCTCTCGTCTCTCGATCTCTCCATCTCTCATCTCTCGTCTCTCGATCTCTCCATCTCTTGTCTCTCGTCTCTCTGTCTCTCGTCTCTCTGTCTCTGTCTCTCATCTCTCGTCTCTCGATCTCTCCATCTCTTGTCTCTCGTCTCTCTGTCTCTCCATCTCTTGTCTCTCTGTCTCTCATCTCTCGTCTCTCGATCTCTCCATCTCTTGTCCTCGTCTCTCTGTCTCTCGTCTCTCTGTCTCTGGGCCTCGGCCCCTTGCTGTTCGCGCCTGCTCCCTCGGGCTGAGCTGCTCCGTATTGATCCACGTTCACGGGCCCGGTCTCACCGTCGACCCAAGCAAACTTCAGCCGCTTATTACAGAGACTATTAATGACCTCTTTCTCACATCTCCCTACACCGCACACACACACACACACACACACACACACACACACGCATGCATGTCCACTGAGTACAGTAGCAACTTCTCTGCTGTAGCAGACTTGTGTAGTTTAGTGGGTCTTGGAGCAGGCGAGTGTCTTTGCTAGAGAGACTAGCTAGATTTAAAGGGCGTCCTAACTTGTGCGGCAGTCACCTTCCCTGTGGCAGTGCATAGATGTGCATGTACCTGTGCATGTGTGTAGGTGTGTGCATGTGTGCGTGTGTGTGTGTGTGTGAGCATGTTGGTGTGTGTGTGTGTGTGTGTAGGTGTGTGCTTGTGTGTGTGAGCATGTTTGTGTGTGTGTGTGTGTGTGTGTGTGAGCATGTTTGTGTGTGTGTGTGTGTGTGTGTGTGTGTGTGTGCGTGTGTGTCTCTTTTACAGCTGTCTCTCCTTGCGTGTGTGTTCCCTGGGCATTCTCTTTAATGGATCGCAACCCCTTTCCTACCTGATGGCCGACCATCGCTCTTCCCCGCCAGAATCTGGGCCAATGGCTTCCATGTGCGTAGCGGGAGAGGCCGAGGGGGCCGGGAGGGGAGGCTGTTCAAACACCTTAGCGGGGGTATGGAAAGCAGAGTGTCCCTGCATTACTGCGCACTCCCTGGCACTGTGCGTTAGCCAGGCAGCTGTGCATTGAGCGATAGATTATTATTTTTAATGCGGAGCCAGGGGGGAAGATGGCGAGAACGAGCGGGGGGAAAACCCACAGGATAGCTCTGTCTTCGTTCAGGTTGTTCCCCGGCTCGCCGCAGTGTTTGCGCTGGGGTTTTGTAACGGGATGGAAATAGCCTCCTCCTGATGTTTTCTTTAGCGCTATCGAGTGTCGTGACGGGCCGCAGTGGCTCTGTGACAGGCCGCTGTCGGTCGGTGAGGGTTCGCCTGATGCTCGCGTCTCTACCTCTCTCTATCGCTCTCTCTCTCTCTCTTTCTGTGTGTGTGTGTGTGTCTGCTTTGGGTTGGCTGCTGTGGGTCGGTGAGGGTGTGCCTGAAGATCGCTTGCGAGAGAGAGAAAGAGAGAGAGAGAGAGAATGAGAGAGAGAGAGAGAGCGAAAGACAGAGATAGAGACAGGCCGCTGTGGGTCGGTGAGAGTTTGCCTGAAGCTCGCTTGCGAGAGAGAGAGAAAGATAGAGAGAGAGAGCGAAAGACAGAGATAGAGACAGGCCGCTGTGGGTCGGTGAGAGTTTGCCTGATGCTCGCGTGCTCTGCTCAAGCCTGGTGGCAGACTGGGCTCGGAGCTCACAGGCAAGGCCAGGGTCAAATGCCCCCGATCAGGTTCCACCTCCTCCCTTCCCCTCAGTGGCTCATCAAACAGCAGGAGAAGAAGAACGTACAACAGAAAGAGAAAGAGGGAGAGAGAGAGAAAGAGAGAGAATGAGAGAAAGAGAGAGAGAAAAAGAATGAGAGAAAGGGAGAGATAGAGAGAGAAAGAGAGAGAGAATAAGAGAGAACGAGAGATAGAGAATGAGAGAAAGAGAAAAAGAGAGAGAGAGAGACAGAGGGAAGACATGTGAGAGGGGTCTGATTTCTTTCTATTCTCACGGTTGCAGCAGTTGTGTTTCTTGTCCTTATCTGCAGCTTGTTGTGAGCTGGTTGATGTAGCGTAGCGCTAACGCAGAGGCCGAGACGCGCTGCTCGCTGCCAACCGCAGGTTTCTTTGTCGGCCAGGTAACGGAGCCGCCGGGGGCAGGGGGGGGTGTTATTTTTACCCTGCGTGAGCGAAACGCCCTTGTGCTTGACAATGCGTGCCACAAATAGACACAGGATTCGCTGGAGTGCGAAGGGCCTAATGGAGTCATGGGTTATTTGCTGTTCGCTGGAGAACTGCACTTTTTTTTCACCCTCCGGCATTTTGTCAGACTCCTTCCTGGTTGAGGCACACACGCACAACAATGCACACAACAACATGACAAATGGATGTAAGGTGTTTTTGTGGCTGCATGCACATTAGCACAAACTCATGTCACAAATACACACACGCCGTGGAAGAGAGAGAGAACATACACACACGTGCACACACACACACAAACACACACGCACGCACACACGCACACATGTGCGAGTGAGAGAGAAAAAGAGAAGTGAATCAATGTGCCTCTAATCATTTGTCACAGGATCAATGCAGCCCAGCCATTCTCCTCTCTCTTTCAAGTCCACCTCCAGTGAGCATGTGTGTCTGGCTGACTGACTGGCTGCTCGGCTCTGCTGCTTTTGTGGGTCCGGAATAAGGGAATGGTATTTCAAGCACCCCATCCCCCCTGCACTGCTTCCTTAATCATCCAAATGGATCTAAACATAGCAGAGAGGGGGTTTTGGGTTTTTGGGGTGCTGGCATGTTTGGGGAGCGCGGTTGTAAATGTGGGGTGCGCCTTGCCGGACTGGATGTGCTCTTTGTGGAGGGAGCATGCAAAAGGCCTGCACATGAAAGGCACAGGCCAAGGAAGTATGGAGGGACCAGATTTCAGCTTTGCATGTCAAAGATTAATATTTATGCTTCTATTTTTAACCAGCATTTCTTGAATTTATGTTTGACTATGTTCGTAGCCATTCACTGCAGGCCTTAGTTAGACTGTATATGTTTGCCATCTGTGTCCTGTGTCCTTACTGTGTGTGTGTGTGTGTGTGTGTGTGTGTGTGTGTGTGTGTGTGTGTGTGTGTGTGTGTGTGTGTGTGCCCTTGTGTGTGTGTCTTTGTGTGTGTGTTTGTGTATGCCCTTGTGCATGTGTGTGTGTGTGCGCGTGCGTGTGTGTGTCCTTGTGTGTGTGTCTTTGTGTGTGTATGAGTGTGTGAGTGTGTGTATGTGTGTTTGTCAGTGAGTCAGTGAAACAAGAGTTAACTTTCAGGGCCACTTTGTGTGGGGGCTGCTTGTGCGATCGATCCCTCGGGGCCATGCTTGAGAATGAGATAATTCATCTTAATGAGGTCTTTCCTGCCGACTGCTCTCATATTTAAAGAAATAAATAAGGAAACCCATTTGGGCTGCAGGGCCATGAAGCAGCCAGTGGATATATTACTGGCACTACATGACCGGGCTTTAAATTTAATCAAGAGCCCAGCCGCCGACTATCTTGATGTAGTGAGACTCCTGCCTAATAGAGTTGTGAGTACAGAGAGGCCGGCCGTTCGTCTGTCTAGGAGCCTTTCAGGACAAAGTGCTTTATTTGTAGAAGCTGTGAAGGCAAATCATTTATTTGAGAAAACATTATTGCAATACTTGGTCCAGTGAGCTACCAGAGCGAATTCATCTCGTGCCCCCATTCAGACAGAGTGGATTTACATGTGGCAGCTGACGCAGTATGGAGTCATAAACCCAAGTGTTACTTTAATATCCATCAAAACCAAACCAACGCTGCCCCTTGCCTCCAACGTAACAACTGCAGCTGCGCTGCTGGGAGCGGATCTTTCTGGAAGGCAGCTGTGGCATAACCAAGGACTTTCACACACACACACACACACACACACACACATGCATAACCGAGGGCTTTCAAAGCGTTCGGCTCCATCAGTTATCAAAAGCTCGTCGGAGTGAGAGAACAATCTTAAGCTGCGGTGAACAGAAGTTTGAAGAAAAAAAAGAAAGCAAAAAAAAGGTAGTTGCAACCCCTTCCCCCCATCGAACACAAACACACACACACACACACACACACACACACACACACACAAACACACACACACACACACCACATATCAGGACAGGAGAAGAAAAGGGGTTCTTAGAGAGAGTCTCGTCTTAAAGATTGGCAGAGAGTTTGACTTTGATTGGTCCCCGTCGCTAATCAAAAGCCCCCTCACGCAACAGCGTTCTCACGACTTCCAGCGTGCAAAACAGACACGGACGGCCGAGTGATGGTGATGGTGATGACGATGATGATGATGACTTGTGTGAGGAGCCAATGAGAACCATCTGTGCCCAGGGGGTGGATGTGGATGCCTATGATTTATTGTGCAATGCGGGGGGTCGGGTGGTGTTGGGTGGGGTGGGGGTGTTGGGGGGCCCACAGTGGCAAAAATCTGGTTTGCTTTGCATTGATCCCTCATGAAAGCACTGTGGGGGGAGTCTTGTTATTGGCCAGGGGGGGGGGGGGGGTGTTAGGGGGCTCAACCTCTGCCTCACCTTGCGATCGCAGGGGGTGGATCGGCGTTGGGTTGGGGTGGATTGGGTTGGGTTGGGGGGGGGGCGGGTTGGGATGGGTTGGGGTGGAATTTCCCCCCCAAAGCATAAAGATCGCAGGGGTTGGGTTGGGTTGGGTTGAGGTGCCCCCCCCCCACAGAAAACACAGAAAGACAGTGGTGGAAAGACACCCCTTCACAACCAGACAGGGGCCTGTTGGAGGCGAATAAGCAAACCATCTATAGCCCCGTGTGGACCACACATACTCGCATTCACACACACACACACACAGACAGACATGACTACACATTACCACACACACATACCCTAGACACACACACACACACACATACAACCTCACACACATACATATTTCAGGCCCAGGGCTTCCACAAACACCAGGAAAGGTTCTTGGCAGTCTCCCAAGCGCATGAAAGCCACAGCTTCACTGAGCAGAGCCCAGCACTCACCCTCCTCACCCAAACAGCTTCACTCTTTTCCTTTAATCCCTCGCTTTTAGCACCCTCCTGTTCTTTTTATCTCTTCTTCTCTCTTCCTCTCTCTCTCTCCCTCTCTCTTTTCCTCTCTCTCTCTCTCTGTCTCGCTCTGTCTCTCTTGTTCTGTCTCTCCCTCTCCTTCTCTCTCTCTCCCATTCTCGCTCTTTCTCGCTTTGTCTCTCTCTCTCCCTTTCTCTCTCTCTGTCCCTCACTCTCTCTCTTGGCCTTCCAACATGCTTGCAGTCATCGGGTCTCCTCTGTGTCCCGTTTGCAAAACTCCTCCAACCTCATCCTTCCTCTCACAGGACACGAGGATTACACGGAGGGGATGGCGATTTGTTTTTCTTATTAGGCGGGTTTCTGCCGTGTATGTGTGTGGGTTTGTGCCGTGTGTGTGTGTGTGTGTGTGTGTGTGTGTGTGTGAGTGTATGTGTGAGTGTGTGTGTGTGTGTGTGTGTGTGTGTGTGTGTGTTTTCATCCTTATGTAAGGTTTGAGTAAAGGAAGGCGATCTGCAGTCGCTTGTGGGAGATAAATGGAGTGCAGCACTCGCCGTGTGTGAACGCTGTCTCATTATCAGCCCGTTAGAAAGCTCTAGAAGGAGATCTGTCACAATGCCGAGGTAGCTATTGATCCTGGTACTATTCGTCTGTGTCAACTTCACTGCAGGCCCTTGCCAACTCTCTCTCTCTCTCACTTTCTCTCTCTCTCTCTGTCTCTCCCTATCTGTCTGTCTCCCTCTCTCCCTCTCTCTCTCTATCTCTCTCCCCCCTATCTCCCTCTATCTCTTCAACAGACTCTCTGTCTACCTCACCATCTTTGCCTGTTTGTTTTTTTCTCCACTTTTTTTCTCTTTCCTATCTGGCTGTCACAGTCCCAATCTGCGATCTTCGCTACATATGTCTTCCAATCTGTCTGCGCGGCTTCCCGACATCGTATGGAATATCAGCCCATGTGCTTCCCGAATCCCGTCCTGTTGAGAGACACTTTCTCAGACGTGTCAGCAGCCAAGGGTTATGTTTTATTACTTTCCTCCTGGCACTGCCGCTCGCTCGCTCGCTGCCAGAAGCAGCCAGAATAAGGGGCGTCATTTGCACCCCTCATACCCACACTACCACTACCACTCCCTATCCCCACCCCCATACCCACACTATTACTCCCCACCACCCCCATACCCACACTACCACTCCCACTCCCTACCACCCCCATACCCACACTACCACTCCCTACCACCCCCATCCCCACACTACCACTCCCTACCACCCCCATACCCACACTACCACTACCACCACCCCCATCCCCACACTACCACTCCCCACCACCCCCATCCCCACACTACCACTCCCTACCACCCCCATACCCACACTACCACTCACTACCACCCCCATACCCACACTACCACTCCCTACCACTCCCTACCAGCCCCATACCCACACTACCACTACCACTCCCTATCCCCACCCCCATACCCACACTACCACTCCCTACCACCCCCATACCCACACTACCACTCACTACCACCACCACCCCCATACCCACACTACCACTCACTACCACCCCCATACCCACACTACCACTACCACTCCCTATCCCCACCCCCATACCCACACTACCACTCACTACCACCATACCCACACTACCACTCACTACCACCATACCCACACTACCACCCCCATACCCACACTACCACTCACTACCACCACCAACCCCATACCCACACTACCACTCACTACCACCACCAACCCCATACCCACACTACCACTCCCTATCCCCACCCCCATACCCACACTACCACCCCCATACCCACACTACCACTCACTACCACCCCCATACCCACACTGCCACCCCCATACCCACACTACCACTCACTACCACCCCCATACCCACACTACCACTCACTACCACCCCCATACCCACACTGCCACCACCCCCATACCCACACTGCCACCACCCCCATACCCACACTACCACCACCCCCATACCCACCCTACCACTCACTACCACCCCCATACCCACACTGCCACCACCCCCATACCCACACTACCACTCACTACCACCCCCATACCCACCCTACCACTCACTACCACCCCCATACCCACCCTACCACTCACTACCACCCCCATACCCACACTACCACTCACTACCACCCCCATACCCACACTACCACTCCCTACCACCCCCATACCCACACTACCACTCACTACCACCACCAACCCCATACCCTCACTACCACCCCCATACCCACACTACCACTCACTACCACCCCCATACCCACCCTACCACTCCCTACCACCCCCATACCCACCCTACCACTCACTACCACCACCACCACCATTTCTTATTAATTGGATTGAGTGTGTGTGTGTGTGTGTGTCTGTGAAGGGGGAGAGGGTGCCCTTGTTCATAGCTGAGGGCAGACAGACATGTGTGTGTGTGTGTGTGTGTGTGTGTGTGTGTGTGTGTGTGTGTGTGTGTGTGTGTGTGTGTGTGTGTGTGTGTGTGTGTGTGTGTGTGAAGGGGGAGAGGGTGCCCTGGTTTGTAGCTGAGGGCAGACAGACATTAGTATGTGTGTGTGTGTGTATGTATGTGTGTGTGGGTGTGTGTGTGAAGGGGGAGAGGGTGCCCTGGTTCGTAGCTGAGGGCAGACAGACATTAGTATGTGTGTGTGTGTGTGTGTGAAGGGGGAGAGGTGCCTGGTTCGTAGCTGAGGGCAGACAGACATGAGATTGTGGATGTGTGTGTGTGTGAGTGTGTGTGTGTGTGTGTGTGTGTGTGTGTGCTGCTCGCTCCAGCTGAAGCAGCATGTGGCCAAGCGCTTTGGCAAGGCCATGGGCATGACAGAAGTG
>CM050204.1:31213541-31238541 GCA_027475355.1 Coilia nasus
TCGCTGGGCTGAACGTGTCTCCAAACAAAGCGTATCCCATAGGTCATGGGCACGCATGGGAGAAAATGGCCCTGCCAAAGGCGTTAGTGGAACGTTATATAAGCGTTACATAAATAAATAAAACCACATTGAAGTTCTGAGTGTGCCACGACACTTTGTCTTGATTGCATTCATGGGAGTTTAACATACAGATCTCATAGATTAGCTGGTGCTGCACAAGTCTGGCTTTGTGTTACGCCTGCTTGTGGCTGTGACTCTACCCATATGCAAACAGACATTTTAACTGCCAATAGGATTCGCCTGGCACCACACGGTGAACTGTTTGGGCTAAATGATTGGATTTTCTCAAGTTTTTTTTTTCAGAGGTGACAGCTGAAAGACCTAAAATGTAAAATTGGCTAAACGGATGAAATTGTGGCTAAAGAAGATCCGTTTTAGCGTCTAAGGTGCCAAAGGTGCATTTATTTCCTCGCTTGGATGAAATCCTCGTGCAGCAGGCTTTGTGAAGCACTCGGCATGGGAAGCATGGGCTTAAAAGCCTGTGTGGTGATTTAATTTACAGCACTCCAAATGGAAGCAGGGAGTGCCATTAGGAACAGGGCTGCATTGGTGCTCGCCATAATGCTGTTATTTCCTCTCTGGCTGAGGAACTACACACAGACAAAAAAACAGGAGTACTACAGAAAAAAGAATGAAAGAGGTGTGTATTTGTGTGTGTGTGTGTGTGTGTGTGTGTGTGTGTGTGTGTGTGTGTGTGTGTGTGTGTGTGTGTGTGTGTAGGTGTGCATGTATGTGTGTATGAGAATGCTTAAATGTAAATGACAGAGAATGCGCGTGTGTGTGTGTGTGTGTGTGCACTGATGTGAGTGTATGTATGTGTGTGTGTGTGAGTGTGCACACTAGAGTGAGTGTGTGTGTTTGTGTAGGCTTGTGTGAGAGTACATCTGTGTGTGTGTGCAGTGCAGAGCAGAGCAGAGGGGGGGTGGGGCCAGCGAGCGGTCTGTCCTGGTCTGGGGGTCTATAGATTAGCCGTGACCTAAGAGAGCTAATGGGCTGTGCCCTCCTGAACAGCACGGCTGATTGGCAGTGCAGTATGGCTGGACACGACAGGCAGTGGGTGCCCTTCTGACAGCCTCACGCCCCGGACAGGAAGTGCAGGCCTTGTTCCTCGCCACGGGTCACTGACCTCTCCGCTTAGCAAGGCTGGCAGATGTGGACACTCTCAGGAGCTCTTACAAGAACTCTCTCTCTCTCTCTCTCTCTCTCTCTCTCTCTCTCTCTCTCTCTCTCTCTCTCTCTCTCTCTGTGTATTTCTTTCTCTCCAATCCCCCCCCCCTCTCTGTCTCTCTGTCTTTCCCTCACTCTCTCTCTTCTCTCTGTCCCTCCCTCTCTCTCTCTTTCTCTCTGTCACTCTCACTCTCTCTCTTCTCTCGTCCCCCTCTCTCTTTCTCTTCATCCCTCTCTCTCTTTCTCTTCATCCCTCTCTCTCTCTCCTCTCTCCGTCCCTCTCTCTCTTTTTCTCCATCCCTCTCTCTCTCATTCTGTGTGTGGAGCCAAGCATTAACGGCATTATCAGCGGTTTCCTGTGCTTTCCACTCTTTAAAACAAACAGCTAGTTTCTTTTCATGATCCCATGGCTGCGCATTACATTAGTGCATTGTAAAAAAAACTGGTCTTTTTACACAGGCAAGACTCTGTGAAATACAAACATCACAGGGGGCAGGGGCCTCTTGCCCCCTAACAATCGTGTGAAGTTCTCAGAGACATAGTACACACACACTGATTATTCTCACACACACACACACACACACACACACACACACACACACACACACACACACACACACACACTGATTATTCACACACACACACACACACACACACACACACACACACACACACACACACACACACATACACAGTTATTATTACATACACTATGCTGAGAAATATATATGATTCCTTCCCATTTCACTGCTTTCACTCCTCTGCCACTGAACTACAGCGCCCCAATTTGTCTGTGTTGCATTTGTGCCACCGCCTGGCCACTGTACCCTCGTGATAGTGATGGTGTCTGTTTCCCACATCTCTCCTCCCACAACAGTAAATCTCCACGTCAGGTCTCTCCCACAACAGTAAATCTCCACGTCAGGTCTCCCGGGCCATCTGCAGTCCCTGCTGAGTCAGAGCATCAAAAGCATTCCTCCTCTCAGCACTTTTTCCGTCCCCTCTCCACCGCCATTATCACGATTCGGCTCGATTATACGCGAGCGTCGCCTGTGTGGTGTGAGGCCGACGACAATTTTGGTGCGAGCAGACCCGGCGCAGAGTCGACCGACACGTCAGCACGCTGGAGTCAAGCTCGCCGTAATTGATGGGGAGCGTGGAGGGCCAGCCGGGTGTGTTGTGATTGGGCGAGAGCCAGCCGGGTGTGTTGTGATAGGGCGAGAGCCAGCCGGGTGTGTTGTGATAGGGCGAGAGCCACCCGGGTGTGTTGTGATTGGGCGAGGCGAAACAATGGGCTTTGTTGTGCTGCGGTAACTGCAGGCCAGTAGTGTGGTTGCTGCGCTCTCTGGTAGCCGGAGGAATAGACGGAGTGGGCTAACTGTCTGATCCCAGAGGCGGATCCTGCTGGGGCCCTCGGTGGGGAGCCTACCAGTGCGCTCTCTGATAGCCTGGTGGGGCCCCCTGAGTAATAGGCAGAGTGGGGTAACCGTCTGATCCCAGAAGTGAGGCAGAACCTGACGGAGCCCATGAGGAATAGGCAGAGTGGGGTAACCGTCTGATCCCAGAGGCAGGTCCTGGTGGGGCCCTCGGTGGGGAGCCTACCACTGCCCTGTCTGATAGCCCGGTGGGGCCCCTGAGCAATAGGCAGAGTGGGCTGACCGTCTGATCCCAGAGGCCGATCCTGGTGGGGCCCGCGGTGGGGAGGCTGCCGCTGGCATCTGGGTGAAGTAAAGCAGGAGACGACGTGAAGCTATTTTAAAAGGCCTTCAGATAAGACACAATCAAAGGTTAATGGGCTGGATCAGGCTGCAGCCTTCATTATAAACACTCCTGTAATCTCTTAATGGGCTCTTGAGCAAGGCTTGCAACATGGGCTGCGCAGCTGTAATTACGGCGGAGAGAGAGTTTGCTAGGAGAGTTAGGTTTGCGTGGCCCGCAGCAGACTGTCTCGGAACGCTAATTCCTTCCAGGGCCCGGGCTTTGGTGTTCCCGCCACCATTGAGTGCGTTTCCTGAGTGAGATTAAGTGGAATTAGTCGGCTCTTGGTTCAGAACAGACTAATGTCCTGAGCAAGAAGTGGAATTAGTCTACTCTTGGTTCAGAACAGACTAATGTCCTGAGCAAGAAGTGGAATTAGTCTACTCTTGGTTCAGAACAGACTAATGTCCTGAGCAAGAAGTGGAATTAGTCTACTCTTGGTTCAGAACAGACTGATGTCCTGTCAAAATGCAAATTGGTTGAGATCACGTCTTCGAACGACTACCGAAAAACATGTGCATTGACTCAAGCCTGACAGCCCCTTAAGAGGAACGAGCTGTGAACGACACGAGGGATACACAGTCGGGGTGAACTTGCAAACGCAGCTCCGCGACCGAGTTGTGTTCTGTATAATCATGGGGTGTGTGATGCACTGCTTGGGCTTGTGGGTCTAAATCCAGACCAGGTTTCCTCCCTCCCCACACACCGACACACCTGCGGGTGACCGCGGGGCAGCTGCGGGCCTGAGGAAACAAAGGCCAGAAAGTGTTTTTGCCCCTGTAAGAGGCTGGTGTGGATGATTATGGGAGCGACGCTTACCTGGAGCCGGCACTGAGCCTTTGGAATGGGCCGGAATGGGTCTGTACGCTACGGGTCACTGACTTTGGTCTCATTAAGAAGCGGAGGAGGTGTGTGTGTGTGTGTGTACGCGTGCGAATGTGTGTGTGCCTGCACGGGTGTGCGTGTGCATGTATTTGTGTGTGTGTGTGTATGTGTGTGTGTTTGGAGAGAGGGGGGCTGTGCCTCAGCTGTGCAGACATAAAAGTGCCGACCTAACGCCAATGGGCGCGAGTAAGCTGTAAACACACACACCTCTGGCCCAGCCTCAGCAGCCTAAGCAGCCTCTGCTGGAGCGGCGAGGGTGAGCAATCGATATGCTCCATTCCTCCCTGGGCAACGCAAGTGCTGATGCACACAGAAACAGTGGCCTGGCTAAATTCCCCCGGGTAATTACAAGTGTTTACAAGAGCTGTTTAGGGGCAGAGGGGGGTGGTGTGTTTGTGTGTGTGTGGGTGGGGAGCAGGGAATGGTGAGGGTGGTGTATGTAGGGGCTGTAGCAGTGGTGTGTGTGTGTGTGGGGGGGGGGGGTGGGGGCAGCGAATGGTGAGGGTGGTGTATGTAGGGGCTGTAGCAGTGGTGTGTGTGTGTGTGTGTGTGTGTGTGGGTGGGGGCAGCGAATGGTGAGGGTGGTGTATGTAGGGGCTGCAGCAGTGGTGTGTGTGTGTTTGTGTGTGTGTGTGTGTGTGTGGGTGGGGGCAGCGAATGGTGAGGGTGGTGTATGTAGGGGCTGCAGCAGTAAGATTGGGGGGGCAGCGAACGGTCAGAGGGGTGGTGTGTTTGTGTGTGTGTGTGTGTGTGTGCGGGTGGGGGGCAGGGAATGGTGAGACTGGTGTATGTAGGTGATGTAGCAGTAGCAGTGGTGTGTGTGTGTGGGTGGTGGGCAGTGAATGGTGAGAGCAGTTCTGGTGAGGGGGGTGCAGGAGAGGTGTGTGTGGCTGGCAGTATGCAGGGGATGTAGCAGTGGTGTGTGTGTGGGGGGGGGGGGCAGTGAATGGTGAGGGGGGGGGGGGTGCAGGAAGGGGGTTGTGGCTGGCAGTGTGGTAACTGCAGGGAATATTGAGAGCAGTGCTGGTTGTTTGTGTGTGTGTGTGTGTGTGTGTGGTTGGCAGTAGGGTAACTGCCTGGGACAACATTGTGGCGGCAGCTGGTGGTGTAGCTTACAGCTGTCTGCTGTTGTTTTCCAGAAACGAGGGATCTGATAACCTCTGGGCCCCCCACACCCACCCCCCCCCGTCTGTCTCGGGCCCGCGGGGGCCCGCCACTCTGAGGAACTCCTTCCAGCCCCAATTAGTTCTGCTCCCTTTGTGCCCTCTCATTTGGGGCTAGGCCACCGCGGCCTCCCTCCTCCAGGAGCGCGCTTCAGGGTCTGCTGCTGACAGGAAGGCGCTTTTAGAACATGCATTTACTGTAGAAGTGCAGGCACCAGCAGCAATCCATTCCCATACGTCTCCTTCTCCACCCCCTTCCACTACAGTACCCCTAACACACAGACTCGATCTAACATACACACACACACACACACACACAAACACGTACACACACAGACACACACACACACACACACACACACATACACCCCCCACCACTACAGTACCCCCAACACACAGACTCAATCTCACATACACACACACACACACACACACACACACACACACATACACATACACACACACACACACACACACACACACACACACACACACACACACACACACACACACAGAGTCAAACACATACACACACACAGACACAGCCCCAAACATAGTCCCAAAACTAAGCATGGGGGCTAAACAGGGAAAATGAGCACCTCTTTTTTGCAGGAGGAGGAATGCATGAAATATTGCAGTGGCTGCATTGTATCAGATTGAGGTGGGTGCATTATATCAGATTGTGGTGGGTGCATTATATCAGCGTAACAACTTGCGTCGCCACTGCGCCGCACATAGCCGCTAGGTCTGGGCCAGGCTCCCCGGCCGTGAGGCAGCAAGCATTCCTCAGGCATCATGGCTAATATCCCAGGCCTAGGCTCTCTGTGGTCGACCATAGATGCACTCATCACTACATCAAATAGGATGAGTTTCCCTGTGTCGCTCCACTCTCTGGATCCAGATGGCGTAGCGTTTGCAATACTGATAGGCCAAAGGTAGCTGGAAAGGGGGAGGCTGTTCCAGTTAAAAATCGTTTGTGTCAGCAGCTATGTGAAATGCGTCATGGTCAGCCGCAGCAATGGCGTGTTTTGCTTTCTAAACACGTGTAAATTCAGAAACGTGGAGCCGCCAAATCTAATATTCCTTTGGCAGTGGTGTGTGTGTGTGTGTGTGTGTGCCACTAGCCCAGCCAGTAAGTCCTTATGTAGCTAGAGCAGTCAACAGATCCTCCAGAAACCCCAAACCATGACAATTACTCCATTATGCGTCTGTGCATGCGTGGTTGCAGAGCGAAGGCCTGGCGGAAGCAGACGCCACATCGTTTAGGAGGACCTCAGCCTTCTCATTAGTCATTTCCAGGACACACAATTAACCCCCCGCGACTCTCAAGCTTAATCCGCTCAAATCAACACGCTTCAGCCATTGTGAGTCCCAGCCAATCGCTTTAGAGCGTGCTAACAGGATTTAGGATGCTGATTTTCCTAATTCACTGGAATGCATATTCAGATTTCGGTAAATTAAGGCTTTCTCTCATTTGCCTCTGTTTTCCTCCACACTTAGTATTGAAGCGTTTATACACACACACGTAAAATCCATTCATCTGGGAAGTGGTCCCAGAATAATTTATCTAAAAGATAAAACACAAGCGAGCCGCAGCAAGTCCCTCTTGTGCTCAGTAGAGAAGGCCTACACCACTGCACATCGTACCCTTTCCCTCTCACTGCGATTTCTCTCCGGTTGTCATTGTGTGATAAGTGCAAGATGTCGCCATAAAAACCAAACAAAACTCTAAGTCGTTACTCTTGCTCTAGCGGAGCCGGAGAGCAGGGCTTTCATGGCGTTCCAAAAGATTGCTCAGACACTGTCTGTCAGAACAATGCAGCCGTACACTAAAGATCTGGAATATAAAAGGAGGGAAGATGTGAGGGCTCCACAACATAGAACAGATGCCCTCCAAACGTAATTCATTTCCCATTTGTGTATCAGACGATAATGAGAGAAATGAAGAGAACATTGGAGTGGAATTGATATATGCGTGAGCAGATGCCGGTCTGATGGTCTGTTCTGTTGCTGTTCCTCTGCTGCTTGCTTTGAAACCGTCCCCTTGTAGTCTCCGCACTCCCCGTCTGTCCGGCCCCCTCTCTTCATGGCAACTCCATTGTAGATACTGCTGTTGACTTTAGCCTGGTAAAACAGCCCCTCTTGCTTCATTTCATTTTGTACAGAGGGTCTAGCCTTGCTGTCATTGACATTCATGTATTCGCATCAAACGAATCCAAGCCAATTAGTGAACAGAAGGAGTGTTCGTGAGTGATGATGTTGACTTTGTGTACTACATTTGAATTATAGTGCGTAGGTAGGCTCAGAGCGGTCTCTCTCTCTCTCTGGGTAGGCTAATTGCATACATGACGACCAGATATTAGCGATTGGGTAAAGACAGAGACAACTTCAGCAGAGTCCACACCTCCAGGAAGAAATCATTTCTCAATGCAGCAAGGCCAGACCCTCTGTACAAAATGAAATGAAGTACGAGGGGCTGGGTCACCAGGCTAGGTCTGTCTGGCCCCCACCTCATGGCAGCCCCATTGTAAATAGTGCTGTTGACTCGTCCTTCTGCTCTGGCTGTTTTTCCCATGCTAACTAAAACACCGCATGCTTATTTTTGGTGGTGGAAAAGCAGCCCCAAGGACACTTGTGTGCAGATGGAGCTGGAGCTGGAGATGGAGGGAGGTCATTAATGCGTCATTGTGAAGACGGAGAGGGGTATTTATTTTCTTTTGCTGAATTTAAGCCAGCCAAAGCTGATGTCTGTGTGAGAGGAATGTGCCATTGTTAAAGTAATTGAACGTCTCCTCCTGTGGTTTATTTAAGGTGAATGCCTTCACTGTATTATTTACCTGCTTCATAAGCCCAGTCATGTTAAACACACATCCATAATTCATCCTGATTGGCCCGGAGAATGAAACAAGACGCAACAGGTTGTGTAATCTCCTAATACAACATTCACGAGGCGTTGCTCCCTTCAGTGCTTCCCTCTTAAATGTCGAAACACTATCTTAGAGACATCTCTCCCTCTCTCTCTCTCTCTCTGACACACACACACACACAAACTCTCTCTCTCTCTCAATCTCTCTCTCTCTCTCTCTCTCTCTCTCTCTCTGACACACACACACAAACTCTCTCTCTCTCTCTCTTTGGTGAGACAGGGTCGTTGGGCATTGAAGGGGACTGTAGTGCGCACACATCCACCCCCAAACAAACAACAGAATCAAACAGTGCAAATTCCACCGTTAATTGCGCCCTGCCCGCCCTGCCCGCTATGCCCGCAGCGTTCCCGCCGCCACACGTGTTTTAACTGCCGCTCTGCCGTGGAAAGAGCGCGCCACCCCACCCCACCCCGTCATCCGATAGATTCCTCTCTCTGTACAGTTGCCGTGGCACCGCCGGTTTAATGCCCTCCACTCTGTCAGAGGATTAATAAATCACCAGGGGAATGTGCTCGAGAGTGTGATGCGTACGCGCGAGCGAGCAAGCGAGGGTGACGCAAGGGTGACGCACGCTTGAGCGAGCGAGCGTTGGGCCGGTGTGGTGTGGTGTGGTGTAGTGTGGCAGTGTGCCACGGGTGTCTGAGTTGGATGTGAAAAGCGGTGCCTGCCTGCCTGCCTGCCTGCCTGCCTGTGCTGGCAGAGCGTATTGTGGGTGCTCTGAATGCCACTGGGACATCTCGGCTGTTCAAAGAGCGCGTTGTTCTGCATCTGACTCCACTAGATTGATGTAGAAGTCTGGAGCGTGTCATTGGGGGCCTTGTAAAGGCATAGATTGCAGTATGCAATGCCAGCGTATTAATTCCTTGACGTGTCTGCATAGCTGGGTGCTGAGGTTGACATGTCTCTGCTGCAGTATTTGTCTGGATATTTGCACCTTTTGTATCTTAAAAAATTGGTTTGAGGGTTTCTTCCCCCCCCCCGCCTGTCTTTTTGTCTTCCACTCCCCCCTCTTCCCCAAACTTTTATTCTCTCATTCCTCTCTTCAATCTCTTATCCTCTTGTTCTCTACAAATATTTCCATCAGCAGCCCTTGTTAGCTCACCCCAGTTGAATCCATCCCATCAATCTTAGAGAGCCCCCCCAAGCCGGAGCCGCCTGTAATTGCTGTTTTGCATGTTCGTCTGACAACTGGAAGATATTCAAGTGCAGCGCAAAAAAAAATTGCTGGCACGTCCTCTTACTTAGATATGACTTGAATGCAGGCTATGCTACCCCCAAGATCGTGAATTATTTCAGCGATTTCTCTTTAGGCTTGCTGACAGATCTCTTTGTTCGAGCTGGGAGTTAAAAAACAAAAATGAAAGAAAATGGCATGCATGTCTCACACAAGCCTTTCAAATAAGCCATTTTGTGTTTGGTGGTCAGATCATTATCCCTGAAGGAAATTGCTTCGAGCTATAATAGAATTCCAGCCGTACCGCCCAATATTATTACTTTATATATAACATGCTGCTGATGATGATGATGGCTGTGATGATGATGATGATGGTGATGATGATGATGGGAGACCTCAAACAGTTCTCCTTTGTGTGACTCCATAGCTTGGAGTTGTGTTGTGTGTGTGTGTGTGTGTGTGTGTGTGTGTGTGTGTGTGTGTGACCCGCGTGAGTGGTGCTAGATAAAACTAACGCTGGGCTTTATTTTTCTGCAGGGATCTGAGTGAGAACTTCATCCAGGCCATTCCCAGGAAGGCATTCCGTGGAGCTACGGACATAAAGAATCTGTAAGTGCTTCCCTCATAGTCATATGAGCCGCGTGACGCTTTGAGCCCTCAGCTGTACTGTTGTTCTCTTGTGCACATAATAGCACGGGAGGCCCCTCTTGTGTGTCCAGTCCTGTGTCACGGTGACGGGGGGCCATTGATTGACATTGAGCTGCGCGCTGAAGATCGGTCTCCGTGGCTCAAATGGCCTGCTCTATCTGTTGAGGTCTCGTCCAAGATCAATTCTCAGGAATGCGTCCTGCACGGCATACATCATCCGTTTCCCCCCGATCTAACGCATGAGTGCACCGTTGTCATCGGAGAAGCTGCCTCCGATTTCAGCCCTGTCTCGCAGGGGTCGTTCCTTCTCATGTCGCCTGAGTAGAATAACTGAAGCAGACGTACCACTTCCTTAGTCTCACCCCTACACTCACACATCCTCTTCCTCCATAAACCTGTACACACACACACAAGTACACACACACACACACACACACACGAACACATTCTCTATCAGCCTTGCCTTGGGCTTTCTTGTACACTCACTGCCGCACTTATGTGATCAACGCCAACAGCTGTATTCGGCTGTATATCGACCTCCGTGGGCACGGGAGGGAGCGGTGACTGTACCTCCGAGTCGATACCTCCAGCTTGCTTATGGGAATGATTGCCATTAGGCCTGTGTCACCCATCACTGCTGCGGCGAGCCGGAGCTGTTTGCCGTAATTGCCCCGCCTCGACTGTAGTGGAACAGATCGTGTTCATCGATTTCGCCCAGGCGAATAACGCAATCACTCTTCCTCGTGTTCCTCTCGTGTCTCCGCAGTCAGCTGGACAAGAACCACATCGGCTGCATTGAGGACGGAGCCTTCCGAGCACTGCGAGGCCTGGAGGTTTTGTGAGTATCCAACCTGCCTGCCTTACACTACCACACACACACACACAGACACACACACACACATACACACACACACACGCTACCACACACACACAGACACTAACACACACACACACACTACCACACCAACACACACACAAACACAAACATAAGCACAAACACACACACTACCACACAAACACAAATGCACGCAAACACACACACACAGATTAAAAACAACAGCCCCCATGCACCTGCCCACACCGCCATTCAAACCTTCGCTGCAGAACCAGCCCCCCCCAACCCCCCATGCAACATTAAAAACAACCTCCGCCCCCTCCTGCCCGCCTGTCTCATTATCTGAAAGCACTTTGTGAAATTAAGAGAGTGACATTGCCCTAATAACTGCCGCTGAAATAAAGATCTCAGGTCGGGCCGGCGGCGCCCAGAGGCCCTCCATCATCAGCACGGGCCATTAATTTGGGGGGGCGGCACCGAGGAGGAGGATGGAATGCAGGCGAGATGTGAAATATGCATATGGCTTTGTGATGGCTGCTTGTTTATGATGGAGGCGGGGGGTCCTTGGGGAAGTAGGGGGGCAGTGGAGGTGCCTGATTGAAATGACCCGCTCAGCTCGCGGCACAGCTGGGACCCGGAGGGGGCGGGGCGAAGGGGGAGGGGGGAGGGGGGGGCAGTTGGGGAGCGGGTGAGGTGAGGCGAGGCGAAGCAGAGGAGGATGCTGTTACCGTGGCCAGGCCAGACACAGGCACCTGCCTCTGACTGAGTGGCAGCTCCTGTGCACACAAAGGCATTGGCCACATTCAACATCTTTTTGCATTGGGTCCATAGGTAAAGTGTGTGCACACAAAGACATTGGCTAAATCCAATGTGTTCACTCGTAGTGCACTGTGTGGGGCACAGAAGAATGTAACTCACGCCCTATGTAGTGCCCTATGTAATATATAGTCAACGAATTTCAGATTTAGCTATTCATCCCCATGCAAGTGAAAGTCTCCATAGGTAAAACGTGTTTCTTAGACTCCTGTGCACACAAAGACATTGTTCCCCATGCAAGTGAAAGTATGTTTCGTACAGGATCTGCCATTAAACGGTTTCTAAGGCTCATGTGCACAGACATCCTGGTCCTTGTGCAGAGGATCTGTAGGTGAAGTGTATTTGTTAAGCATGGGTGTTGTCTAGTGACAGCACTGACAGTAGACGCCATGCAAGGGCTGCAGGCCATGGCAAAGGGGGAATTAAAATTCCACAGAACGCCCATCTGTACATCACACACACACACACACACACACACACACACACACTTGGGTTGTGTTCTCTGCTCACTGCATGTGTGTGGGTGGAGGAAGGCTTTTCCTCATGGGGTGGCACTTGACAGAAGGCAATGGAAAAGAAAGAAAGAAAGAAAGAAAGAAAGAAAGAAAGAAAGAAAGAAAGAACAAAAGAAAGAAAGAATGAATGAAAGAAAGAAAGGCAGACAGAAAGAAAGAAAAAAGAAAGAAAGAAAGACAGACAGAAAGAAAGAAAGAAAGGCAGACAGAAAGAATGAAAGAAAGAATGAAAGAAAGAAAGGCAGACAGAAAGAACGAAAGAAAGAAAGAAAGAAAGAAAGAAAGAAAGAAAGAAAGAAAGAAAGAAAGAAAAAAGAAAGAAAGACAGACAGAAAGAAAGAAAGAAAGAATGAAAGAAAGAAAGGCAGACAGAAAGAAAGAAAGAGAAAGGTAAGGCAAGGCGAGGGTGGAGGGTGAATGACGGGCTACAGCAGACGGCAGCAGGATGGGAACTCCCCCCAGCCATGACAGTCAGTCAGCAATAGATTTAATATCCGTCTGTTAATACTGTCCTTTCTACTCTGGCCACTGTAAAATCTGAATTTGGTAAGGACATTTCTCAACACAATGTCCATTCTGTCCTCAAACTCACCACAAAAAACAGTTGAACAGTTGTCATTCATTTTGCACTCTGATTTTGAAGATTAGGGCTCCTTTAAATGATGACTTTGAAGGCTTAGATTGTTTTTCCACCACAGTTTTTTATTTTATGTTTTTTTATTGTTATTTTTTTTTATTTTCCTTTGTATCCGCTTTGTGTTTTCTTGTGTGTTTTGTTTTAAGTTTGGAGGTGACTCCGCTTGGGTGGAGCTCTCCTGAGAAAGAGACCCTGCCTCACTGTAGCCACTGTGTGGTGAAATAAAGGACAAATATGACGAACTCAGGAAGCAGAGGCAGAGAATTGGAGAGAGAGAGAGACAGAGAGAGAGACAGAGAGAGAGAGAGAGAGAGAGAGAGAGAGAGAGAGAGAGGCAGAGACAGAGACAGAGAGAGAGAGACAGAGAGAGAGACAGAGAGAGAGGCAGAGAGAGAGACAGAGACAGAGAGAGAGAGACAGAGAGAGAGACAGAGAGAGAGACAGAGAGAGAGGCAGAGAGAGAGACAGAGAGAGAGACAGAGAGAGACAGAGAGAGAGAGACAGAGAGAGAGAGAGAGAGAGAGAGACAGAGAGAGAGAGAGAGAGAGAGAGAGAGAGACAGAGAGAGAGAGAGAGACAGAGAGAGAGACAGAGAGAGAGAGAGAGAGAGAGAGAGACAGAGACAGAGAGAGAGACAGAGAGAGAGAGAGAGAGAGAGAGAGAGTGTGCGCTGGTAGTTGAGTCAGAATCTCTCCCTGGCAGTCCTCAGCAGGACATGATTCACCCGTCTTAATTGTCATGTTCTCTTCTTCCTCTTCTTCTCTCTGTGCTTTTGCAGAACCCTGAACAACAACAACATCAGCAGTATCCCGGTCTCCAGTTTCAACCACATGCCCAAGCTGCGGACCTTGTGAGTTAGGCTAACCGACCTCCTCGAGCACTGTCACCAGTGTCATCACTCTCTTTCTCAACAGATCCTTCACACGACGCCCTCTCTTTCTCAACAGATCCTTCACACGACGCCCTCTCTTTCTCAACAGATCATTAACTGCTCCAATTTTACATTATTTAAGGCTTACTGCAACACAACTGAAGAAGCAGCCGCCAAGTAAACAAATTTACGTGCTTACAAGCTCCATGTCTTGTCTGGACCAACACGAAATAGTCGTAGCCAGTGGAAAAAGACAAATATATATATATTTTTTACGAGCAGTTTAAATTACAAGAAGAAAGTTGTTTTCAATTTTGATGGCACCAAAAGCATTTCTGTCGCTGCCTGGCTCAATGGCCCACCTCATTGTCTGGGGCGAGCGAAAGCAGAGAGGAGCTAAAGTTATCATTGAAGATTAGGGCAATCACATTTAGCCAGGCTCCCGGCCGCAACGGGTCTTTTATGACATCTTATATACCCGGTGACCTCCAGCGTTTTAGTACACTCAGCAGGCTACAGAGTAGCAGGCGAAACCACGGAGGTCCCATGCTGGGTATAGCCAGCGAGACACACACTGTGTCATTCCATACAGTTTTGGTGGGCGGCCATGGGCCACAGTGGGGTTTGTAGGCACGCCAGAAACCATTTCCTCAGTCGGTCCGAGGAACACTCAGAACAACTGTCCCAGAAATAAATACCCCCACAACCCTATTGTCTAAATATATTGACAAAATGTGCAAGCATGTATGAATTAAAACAATTATGCTGGCAAAAAAAAACTAAAAAAAAAAAAAAAAATCTTGCAATCACCACAGTTTTGATTCCCGTCTGTGTTTTTTTATTTGCCATGGCTTTTTGCGGCCTCTGGGCTGCCCATGGGAAACTCGGAGCGGGTAATCGCTGCAGTTTCCACTTATATTCGGAGATGAACATTCCTGGTTTTGTCAAAGACGTGGAAAGATAATGGTGTTGAGGAAGAATGGATCGTAATGGTTTCGAAAATGGGAACCAGACTCCAGGGGGTCATAGTTCTGTTATGGCTCTGGCAGCCATTTCTGCACTATTAAACAAGAGAACACACTGGCAGGACTATAAGAGGCTTTCTGCGCTATTAAATAGCGATCAGACTGACAGGACTATAAGAGAGTCTGTCTTATCCCACTCGTCGGACTGTAAGACGCCAGACGCTGCAAATTCCTATAGAATTGCACATTGCTGATAAGTCATTTAATTAAGATAATTGTAAAGATAATTGTTAAAAAGTGTTTAACTTAGATAATTGTAAAGATAATTGTTAAAAAGGAAGACAAATGTGTAGGACACTAACAAATAAGTCTCTCAAGTAGTAATAATTTTGACACGTGATAAATATAAAGATAAAATGTAAACTGATGTATCGGGAAATGTAATCAAATTGTCACAGATAATGTTATGATAAAATAATTTATTAAATCACTCAACAGTGAATACATATTGCGTTCATTTCTGAGGACTGCACACAGATGACAGTAAGTGTGTTTGTGTGTATGTATGTGTGTGTGTGTGTTTGTGTCTTTAACTCATGTTAATTCCAAATCCTCCGCAGCCGGCTGCACTCCAACAACCTGAACTGTGACTGCCACCTGTCCTGGCTGGCCCAGTGGCTGCGGCAGCGGCCCACCGTGGGCCTGTTCACCCAGTGCTCCAGCCCGCCCGAGCTGCGCGGCCTCAACGTGGCCGAGATCCAGAAGCATGAGTTCGCCTGCTCAGGTACGAGACCTCTGGGGGTGGGGGTGGGGGTGGGGGGATGACAGCAAGTTTAACTTTCACATCGCCATGTCCACCCAACACACACACACACACACAAACACACACACACATATACACCAACACCTACACTAAAACAAACACACACAAACATGCCACACACACACACACACATACACCTACACCTACACTAACACACACGCACACACACAAACACACACATACACCTACACCTACAGTAACACACACACACACACACACATACACACACACACTAACTCCACTGCAGCTGTCTGCATCTCTAGCCTTACTGACTGTCCCACATCACCTTGTCTCTGTAAGGCGAGCAGCTAATCGCACCTGACAGGCTGCTCCTGTGGGGGGGTGCTTGTGTGTGTGTGTGTGTGTGTGTGTGTGTGTGTGTGTGTGTGTGTGTGTGTGTGTGTGTGTGTGTGTGTGTGTGTGTGTGTGTAAGCCCCAGCCTCTATGCTTTAAAGTGGCTCCAGGAGTTGGCAGGTCAGCTGCTCTTGTGAAAGTTCAGTTGAAGGGCCCTCTGCCCGATTGATGCACCCTGTCTCTGACAGCAGATACATGCACACACACACACACACACACACACTTACCCATTCACACACGCACACGCATACACTCTCTCTCTCACACACACACACACACACACACACACACACACACACACACACACACACACTCTTACCCATTCACACACACACCACACACACACACACACACACACACACACACACACACACACACACACACACACACACACACTTACCCATTCACACACGCACACACATACACACACACACACACACACACACACACACACACACACACACACTCACCCCCCCACATACACACACACAGTCTCTCATCCCCCCCCACCCACACATCACTCGGGAGACAGCTGGCAGAACAGCAGCCCCCCCGCAGCCGCAGCATCACCCCAACACCCCAACCCCCCCTCCAGCCCCAGCAGGCTGACATAAAAGAGAGTGCAGGCGTTTGACTCACTGCCAGCCTTTTAGGTAGCGCAGCCAAAGCAGCCAGATGGTGCACTACTCCCTCCCAGGAGTGACGGTACCCCAGCCTAACCTGTTTGCATTAGCAGGAGCCGCTGTGTGTCTGCATACGTGTGTCTGCATACGTGTGTGTGTGTGCGTGTGTGTGTGTGTGTGTGTGTGTGTATGTCTATGTGCGTGTGTGTGCACATGTGCCTTTGTGTGTGTGTGTGTGTGTGTGTGTGTGTGTGTGTGTACAGAGGTTGCATGGGAACCAGCATGGCCGGCAAGGCCATCTCCTTGTAACACCAGGTGCGGCGAGGTGCAAGTGTGTGTTGAGGATCGGGGGGGTGGGATTCCCAGCAAGGGGCTCCTGAGCTGCAAGAGCTCCATAATGCCACTGATATCTCTGTCCCAGCATGTGCCCTTCTCAGGCACCTCAGCACCTGGGCACCAATCCATCAGGCCTCCCCTCACCCCTCACCCCTTCACCCCCCTCATCACCATCCCCTCATCCCCTCTCCACCCCTCTCTCCACCAGTTCTCCACCCTCTCACTCCCTCATTCCCTCCCCACCCCCTCACCCCCTTCCCCACCCCCATCCCCCTCTCCACCAGGCCTCCCCTCACCCCCCCCATGCCCATCACCCATACTCTCTCTCCGCCAGGCCTCCACCTCCTCACCCCCCCATCCCCATCACCCACACTCTCTCTCCGCCAGGCCTCCACCTCCTCACCCCCCCCCATCCCCATCACCCATACTCTCTCTCCGCCAGGCCTCCACCTCCTCACCCCCCCCATCCCCATCACCCATACTCTCTCTCCGCCAGGCCTCCACCTCCTCACCCCCCCATCCCCATCACCCATACTCTCTCCGCCAGGCCTCCAGCTGAGGGTGCATAACCAAAGGGAACAGCCTGTTTCTGTCGGCGTGAATGTTTCCTCGCCGTTGTTGCGGCATCTAAAGGCAGCTGGTCCTGTCCGCTTGCGAAGGCACAGCCGGTGCCCTGCTCAGAGGCAGGTTCGTCTGAAATAGCTGCCCAGAGGGATTGCTGCAATTGCTGCCAAAGTGCCAAGACTTTCCTGTACGGGCTTCTTACACTGCACGTGGCCAACTCTGGAAGTGGATACAGTAAAGTATTAACTACAATAGAAACAAACAAAGGAGGGTGCAGTCATCTCGGGTGGAAGCCACTTCAACCCAGATACTGGTACATTGGGTGAAATCAGACAACTGCTGTATATGTGTGTATACCTGTGAGTCTGAGCCCAAATGATAACACTGCTGGCCTATCCTGTATGGTTTGTCATGTTGCACAAGGGTACCCCAGATCCAACTGCCCTAATCACCCTCCCCCCAGATGTACCCCACTTACACGGGCAAGGGGGCACAGTGGCAGGCCCACCCATCGGTTGTGTTTTAGGAGTGTCGGGGCGATCGAGCGGAGTTTGTGTGTCATTGTGAAGTACACTTTGACAGGCAGAGCAATAGTAGGGGTTTTTTCTTATTTAGATTATAGTATTATTATTCATTTAATTTAGTTATTTTTACTGATTGTATCAGCATTTACATTTATGTTTTACAAGTCACTGGAGGTAAGAGTAATCATATTTTTTTTGATTTAGCAAAAGCTGGGTTAAATTGGGTGGTAAAAAAAATCACAGAACTTTAATATGAATGAAATATCATGAGGTATAGATTCTGTTCATTTTGTTCCGTTTTGGTTTCCTTATTCGGCTTGTGTGACATGAGTGTTGTAGCAATATTAAATGACCTCTTTAGAAAAACAGGCCTTTTTTAAACAAATCCCCCATCCAGTGCTTATGTCCCCATATAGTGTTACACCCCCTGCCCAATCACTGGTCAGCATGCGTGCTGTTTGTGGGTGAGACGTGAGATAGGAACGTGTTTCGCTGGGCGTTTGAGCGTGCTGTTTGTGGGTGAGACGTGAGATAGGAACGTTTTTCACTGCGCGTTTGGCAGCCCAGGGCTGGAAACAGAGCCACCCAATGGGCTTCCGCTGACGCAGAACAGCAGACTGGTCTATTACCCTGCGCCACTCGATACTGTGTCAGAATGCTACGGTTGCGGGTGGGAGCGTGGGCCGTAGGCCTACACACTGTAGGCCTACTGAAATACCACGCTCCTCACTCAAGGCCATCCATCAAAATTGTTTTCTGAAATTATGTGATAGCTGTTGATCGGTTTGTTGACGTGAGCGGAGTCTGTGAATGTGCTCCAGTCGAGTGAGATGTAGGTTGAGCTGACAGTGTTATAGGGCTGAGAGACACTAATGTGTTCTTAATAAGCAGTGTGTTAAATCGTAATAAGTCACAGACACACTTGTCTGTGCTCGTTTGGAACCTTGTGTGTTCTTGGCGAAGAAGAAAAAAATCACTTTGAACAGTTCCCCGCCAGGAATGTTGTAGTATCGCTCGAATGTACTACAACTCAGCTCAATGTGTGCAGACACACCCAAACACACACCCACCACGCACACACACACAAACACACACACACACACCCACACACAGCAGGGACCCACCGGAGGCCTGACCAGCGAGTGAACTCTGTGTAAGGCCGCCATTAGAGAGTGGCTCGCTGGCACACAGTCGCATATTCTCTGCTCTCCGCGGCCGGACGGGGACAAGGGGAGGACAGGGGGACGGAGGGGCGGACGAGGGGCTGGAAGCATATCTGTGCCGGACACCTGCGTGGGAATTGGGGGGGGTGTCCGGCACACGTGGTGGTGGAGGAGGTGGAGAATGTAATTGGGTGGGGTTTTGGGGTTATTGAAGGGGGCGGGGGTGTCCGGCCCACGTGGTGGAGGAGCAGGAGAATGTAATTGGGTGGGGTTTTGGGGTTATTGAAGGGGGCGGGGGGTGTCCGGCCCACGTGGTGGAGGAGGAGGTGAAGGAGGAGGAGGATTGAATTGGGCGGGGGTTGGGGGTTATTGGGGGGGGGGGTCCAGCACACGTGGTGGAGGAGCAGGAGGAGGAGGATGAGGGACGAAGGCCAGCGGAGGGGCTTGGGCTCTGCCGTGCTAGAGAACGTCACGGTTGGCCGCCCTCTGCTCCCTCAGCCTTTTTCTAATTTCCTGTTTTGAGAGGAGGAGGAGGAGATGGAGGAAGAGATGGAGGAGGAGGAGATGGAGGAGGAGAGTCTAGTATCATTGCTGGCGAGCAAGAAATCTGCACAATGGTGGAGACTGTTTGCACATTCACTTGCTTGCTCACTCGCTTGCTCTCTCCCTCTCTCTCTCTCTCTCTCTCTCTCTCTCTCTCTCTCTCTCTCTCTCTCTCTCTCTCTCTCTCTCTCTCTGTCTCTCCCCCTCTCCCCCCCTCTCTCTCTCCCCCTGCACCACAGTTGACAAAACTTTCCAATTACAGTGCACAACAGCTTGCCGTTCAACGCAAGACTAACCTTCCCCTCCCCAGCCTATACATAGTGATGTTCTCTATCAAATCAAATAAAATCATATTATTCTTGGTCTCTGTCTCTGTCTGTCTTTCTGTCTGTCTATCTTTCTCTCTCTATCTCTCTATCTTTCTCTCGGTCTCTCTCTCTTGCTCCCTTTCTCCCCATCCCTCTGTCCCAGTGTCCCCAGTGTTGAGGCTGTGGCACGCCACACCGTCTCCCAGTCCGCTGGATGGGTTTCTCCCGCCATAAATAAACCAGTAGGCAGCCCCCTGGTGCAGCCCTGCCGCCAGGACTGACAGAGAGAGGGAGGGAGAGAGAGATAGAGAGGAAGGAGGGAGAGATAGAGAGGAAGGGAGAGAGGGAGGGAGAGATAGAGAAGGAGAGAGAGGGTGGGAGAGATAGAGAGGGAGGGAGGGAGAGAGAGATAGAGAGAGAGGGGGGGAGGGAGGGAGAGAGAGATGACGGGAAAGAGAGAGAGGGAAAGGGAAAGAGAGAGAGGGAAAGGAAAAAGGAGCGCCAATCAAATATTCATGTTTTTCAGAGGAAAGAGAGACAGTCAGAGAGAGAAAGAGAGCGATACAGTGGAGTGACAGCATCGGGAGAGAGGGAGAGAGAGAGGTTAAAACAGAAATGAAACCCAAAAACCTGTAGAGTTATAAGGCGGCAAGGCAAATTAGCACATTTAAAAGTCTGTTTTATTGCCTTTCTGGGTTAGACTGTGAGCGCTGTGGCCCACATGCACTACTTCTGACAGACTGGCTGTTATTGCAGAGAGGTGATGGAGGGTAACGTCGAGGGATGTGTGTGTGTGTGTGTGTGTGTGTGTGTGTGTTTTGTGTGTCTGTGTGTGTCTGTGTGTGTGTGTGCGTGTGTGTGTGCGTGTGTGTGCGTGTGTATGCGTGTGTATGTGGTGTGCGCATGTGTGAGTGCGTACCGTATGCAAATGGTGGTGCCGAGTGTAAGAATGAAAGAGCTGAACTCGCACGGTTCACAGTATTCCTGGCAGAATTGCTGCGTGGAGCACAAAAGTGTTGGTGCATAACAAGATCAATGGATTACATTAGCATGGCCTCCCCACGCACCCCGATACGCCGTAAAAGCGCTCCTTATGACGTTCCCGAGGACACTCCTCGGGGAGTCCTTTAGTGGGTGTGATTCAAAATGGCTTTGAAGCGGCACTTCATAATTGCCATCTATTACAATGCCACGGACTTGTCAGGGGGGGATTTCTTTTTCAGTGTCATGAACTGTAGATTGCAGCTCAGTTTCTCATGTTGGAAACGTATCCCTTCACGTTTGACTGTACAGTCATGTGAGGCATAATCCATACATGCACAGAGGCTTTAGACTTTGGAACATGTGCCCCCCCACGCCCCCCACCCCAAAGGTTTTTTTCCCAGAATCCTTAAGGACTGTCATGAGAACATTAGTGTGGAACTTAATCCACATTTTTCTTGATCGCTGAATCGGCACCATGGGAGGTTTCCCACAGGCCCTGAAATGCTACACACACACACACAAACACACACATGCAGGCACACACACACACCCCAACACACACATGTAGGCACACACACACTCACACACACACACACACACCCACATGCAGGCACACACACACACACACACACACATGCAGGCACACACACACACATGCAGGCACACACACACACACACTCACACACACATACACAGACAGAGGTGGTTTAAGGTCACAAAGCCATGTGCTCAAGCCATCACCTGGCCTTAAGGGGTACATGCTGTATACACACATACACACACACACATGCTCACACACACATCTCTTTGTGAATTATTCACTGGCACCAGGCGGAGAACCTCTTAAAATATGACTCCAGTGCGCAGCTCCGCTGTAGCAGTGCTAAAAGGCTTCACCTCCTCGTGCTTCGCCCATGTGGAGTGCTGCGTGTCCATTCAGACAGTTAGGCTCACCGCCTGCCGTACCTGCTAGGCTTATTCTCTCCCTTCTTTCTCTCTTTCCCTCTCTCTGTCTCTCTCTATCTCTCTCTCTCTCTCTCTCTATCTGTCTGTCTCTCTCTATCTCTGTCTCTCTATCTGTCTGCCTCTCTCTATCTCTCTCTCTCTATCTGTCTGTCTCTCTCTATCTCTGTCTCTCTATCTGTCTGCCTCTCTCTATCTCTCTCTCTCTCTCTCTCTCTCTCTATCTGTCTGTCTCTCTCTATCTCTCTCTCTATCTCTCTCTCTCTATCTGTCTCTCTCTATCTATCTATCTCTCTCTATCTGTCTGTCTCTCTCTGTCTCTCTCTATCTCTCTCTCCCTGTCTCTTTGTCTCTCTCTGTCTGTCTGTCTCTCTCTCTCTCTCTCTCTCTCTGTCTCTCTCTCTCTGTCTCTCTCTCTCTCTGTCTCTCTACCTTCACTTGTTTGGCAAGGTACCACATTCTTGAAAAACAATATTATTATCACTAACACTGGCAATAATCTCCCTCTCTCTCTTACTCACTCTCTCTCTCTCTTGCACCCCTGCTCAGGTTACATGGACAACAGAGCCACCCCGTCTCTCCAGTCTATCTCTCTCTCTCTCTTTCTCTCTGTCTCTCTCTCTATAATAATAATAACATTAATAATAATATTGGCAATAATGTCCCTCTCTCTTCAGGTCACGCGGACAACGGTGGCGCCCCGTCCTGCAGCCTGTCGGCCGGCTCCTGCCCCGCCATGTGCACCTGCAGCAACAACATCGTGGACTGCCGGGGGAAGGGCCTGACCGCCATCCCCGCCAACCTGCCCGACAACATGGCCGAGATGTGAGTACAGACACAGGGCCTGCAGGCCCAGCTCAGCTCAGCTCAGCACAGCACAGCTCAGCTCAGCTCAGCTCAGCTCAGCTCAGCTCAGCACAGCTCAGCACAGCTCAGCTCAGCTCAGCTCAGCTCAGCAGGGCAGGGTGGGCAGATGGGAGAGGCAAGGAAGACAAGGAGGAAAAGTGTGTGTGTGTGTGTGTGTGTGTGTGTGTGTGTGTGTGTGTGTGTGTGTGTGTCTATGTGTGTGAAAAACAGCGAAAGAGAATTTGAGAGAAATGGAGGGACACGTTTCAAAAGAGGGGAGAAGAGGGAGTAAGGAAGAGAGGTCAAGAGGAAAAAAGAGAGAAAGAAGGATGAGTGCAGAAAAAGAGCGATAAAGAGAGAGAGAGAAAGGGAGAGAGGGTGGGAGAGAGAGGGAGAGAGGGTGGGAGAGAGAGGGAGAGAAAGGGAGAGAGGGTGGGAGAGAGAGGGAGAGAAAGGGAGAGAGAGAGAGAGAGGAAACACTATCCCATCCCTCCTGTAGTTTGTGTCAGGAGACCCTGTGAGCTGATATATTTTAAAGGGAGAGCAACACTCTGCACATCTGCATGGCTTCCCCTGAAGCGTAACACAGTACACGCTCCCCCTCCCGAGGCCACTGCAGTTTTAGGGCCCATGCCATCTCACTTACCCACCCATGGGAGGCATTGGTGTTAACGGCAGACTCTGGCCCCGAGACTCGTAATCACCATCTTGTCCATGTAGCGAGCAGACTCGGGCGAGCGTGTTTATCCGCGTACATCTGGTCCGGCATTAACCTCCCGCGACCCCACCGATCCACAGACGCTTCCTGCGCCAACCCCCGGAATGCGGGTGGAGCAGACGCACGTTAAACCAACGGCTCTCCAGCAAGAATAAGGCGCCTGACATGTCAGTCCACAGCCCCCTTTTGACGGCTCCCCCGCGAGGGGTAATCGCTATCGCTGGGAAGCACAGATGCTCCGGCCCCAGGGCCCCGCTTCAGGTCCTCACACACATGCAGCGGTCGAAGGTGAATGGGACGGAGATTGTGCTGGGGGCCGGGGGGTGACATCATAAAGAAGGGAGGGCCAAATATCAGTGAAAAAGTAAGGTGTGTGTGTGTGTGTGTGGGAGTGTGTTTGTGCACACGTGTGTTTGTGTGTACATACATATGTGTGTGTGTCTTTGTGTGTGTGTGTGTGTGCCTGTGTGTGTGTGCCTGTGTGTGTCTGTGTGAGTGTGTGTATGTGTGTGTGTGCGTGCCTGTGTGTGTCTGTGTAAGTGTGTGTATGCGTGTGTGCTGGGTGACCCCAGTGATGCAGAGAGCGTATGATAATTGAAAAGTTGTGTAGTTTGGGAATGTAGATGTCAGGAAATACGCAGGTACCTGGGAGCCTTTTTTTTTTTTACAATCTGACCCCTCGCCCACCCCACCCCCGAGGGGGCTCACCTGACTGACGCAGGCCTACCTGAAAACAATACTTCCTGACTGACGCAGGCCTACCTGAAAACTAACTACCTAACCCTAACCCTAACCCTGAATACTTCCATCAGGTTGGACCTTGCTTACCAACCTGCCTAACCTTCTCTAAAGTGAGGAAGCTGCAAATGCTTACAAACAGCTTTTTTAATTTTCTCTACATTTTATAGGTGTTGCATCTTTGACAATCGTGGTATGATTTGATCTAACAGACTTAATGCACTGTTGTTCTCACAGGCTCTCTGAGACAAAACAGAATTACAGTTAATCACTTGTTTATGTGAGGTAAGCCTGGGAGACTTAGACAACCTTAACACACAGATGATGAGCTTGCTTAGATTGCAATGGAACATATTAGGTTGTTTATAAAACCTAATATACAGCATATAAATTCAGTTTTGGATTAGATGTTTTACACTTGGCCTGGAACCAGAGCGCCCTGTGTGAACACATTTTGAACATATCTCATAGTCATGGCCGACTTTCCTGCCCCATAAAGCAGGCCTGTGACAGCTTGTATAAAACTGCGCCAAAACAAAAGTAAACCAAGACCCCTGTGCGAGGCCTCTCTGGGAGAAGCCTCACAACGCGGTGTGTTATTACTCCGTATAAAAACGGAGCCGGACATACATACATGCGTGTCGCGGTTCAGACGTGTTCCGCTGCGCTCGGCTTACCTCCCAAACGACCCGGTCGAGCTCGGGCAGGCTTCACTCGTCGCGTCCTCGCGTGTCCCGCCCGAGAGGCTGGGTGGCCGTACGAGCACCGCACGGATCTGTCCGCACTCGGGGCGCCACAAAGGAAGCCATCGCGGCACGTCCTTTAGAAGATCTGGCTCGTTTTCCCCCCGTCATTGAGATCAGATCAACACTGACACTGAGACTGCAGCGCCCCTGTCATAGACTGGCAGCTCGACCCCGGACACACAGCTTTGTTCTTTTGTCAGGGGAGAAGAAAAAGCTGTTCTTTTTCTTATTTTTTTCAGCTACGCTTTTTCCCTTCCCCCTTCCTCGCCTGGTGACACACAGATGGGCATTTCATCCTCATATGTGGAAACTGAGGCGAAAGTGTCGTTTGTTCAGCTCTTTGTTG
>CM050204.1:31246041-31248541 GCA_027475355.1 Coilia nasus
CTCCATCCCTGTCTATCCCTCTTCTCTCCCACTCCCTCTCTTTCTATTCCACTCTTTCTCTCTCTCCCTCTTCACGTCCCTCTCTTTCTATCCCACTCTTTCTCTCTCTCTCTCTTTCTCTCTCTCTCTCTTTCTCTCCCTCTCCCTCTCTTGCTATCCCACTCTCTTTCTCTCTCTGTCTCTCTCTTTCTCTCTCTCTCTCTCTCTCTCTCTCTCTCTCTCTCTCTCTATCCCACTCTTTCTCTCTCTCTCTCTTTCTCTCTCTCTCTCTTTCTCTCCCTCTCCCTCTCTTGCTATCCCACTCTCTTTCTCTCTCTGTCTCTCTCTTTCTCTCTCTCTCTCTCTCTCTCTCTCTCTCTCTCTCTCTATCCCACTCTTTCTCTCTCTCTCTCTCTCTCTCTCTCTCTCTCTCTCTCTCTCTCTCTATCCCACTCTTTCTCTCTCTTTCTCTCCTCTGCCACAGACGTCTGGAACAAAACGGCATCAAGTCCGTCCCTCCTGGAGCCTTTTCCCCCTACAAGAAGCTTCGGAGGATGTGAGTACACACACACACACACACATGCAAACACATACACACACACACACACTGAAACACACACACAGAAACACAGAACCCTCCAAGAAACTTGGAGATAGATTGACTTTTGTTTGTGTGGTGCTCTGGAGTTGATTTGTATGGCGAGCGCCCAGCGGGACGTGCTGATTCCTCTGCTCCTCTGCTTAATCCATCTGCTCTTGGCCGACCCGACCCAACCCGACCCAACCCGGTGCCGGTGCTGGTGCCGTCTCCCTGCAGCTCACATCAGCAGCCGGTTTGCTCCAGTTTCCATGCGTCTGTCCCCCTGCCACTGGCTGTCCTCACACACACATACACACACACACACACACACACACACACACACACACACATACATGGAAACACACACACACACACACACACACACACACACACACACACACATACAGACACACACACATGCATACAGACATACACACACACGTGCGCACACCCACACACACAGAAACCACACACACACACATGCACACACAGACGCTGCTGGTTTCCATGCGTCCGTCCCCCCGGAGGGAGCCCAGCAGGCACGCTGCCGCCACTGAGCGCAGGTTGCTTAGCACGTTAGAAACTGCGACCGCCGGCCAGACCATTACAGGCTGCAGGAGGGGGGGTAGAAACTGCGACCGCCGGCCAGACCATTACAGGCTGCAGGAGGGGGGGTGTGGGGGGTGGGGGGGACGAGGCCTCAGCTGAAGTGACAGCTTCCAACCATGCAAGCAGACACACACACACACACACACATATACACATGCACACACACACACATACAAGCACACAAACTCTTCCACTCTCACTGCTGTCTCTTCTCACAGGGCATGAGTGGCCACATGCATACACACACACATACATACATGCTCACACAGACACACATACACACATGCGCGCACACACACACACACACACACACACACACACACACACACACACACACACACATACTCTTCCACTCTCACCGCTGTCTCTTCTCAGAGTGCATGAGTGGCCAAGGACCCTTCAGCCTAATGCGCCGCGACGCCCACAAACCAGCTAGCGCATTAGCCACGGCTCTCAAGTAGCCGCCACTCATTACAGGGATTAGCTCAGACTTACAGAGGCCCACATTCCTACCTCCCACACTTACCCCCTTGCCCCTACTCCCTACACCATAGCCCCTTACCCCTACAACCCTACCCCTTACCCCTACCCCCTACACCCTACCCCCCTACCCACTCATTAGCGACGATCAGACTTACAGAGGCCTACATTCCTACCTCCCACACCTACCCACTACTCCCTTACCCCTACCCCCTACACCCTACACCTCTACCCCCTACTCCCTTACCCCTACCCCCTACTCCCTTACCCCTACCCCCTACACCCTACCCCCTACTCCCTTACCCCTACCCCCTACCCACTCATCCTACTCCCTACACCCCTACCCACTACCCCCTACCCCCTACCCCCTCACCCTACTCCCAACCCCCTACCCCCTCACCCTACTCCCTACACCCCTACCCCCTACCCCCTACCCCCTACCATCTACCCACTATCAAGTCAGCCCTCTTTGGTTGGCTGGTACACAAACAAGGTCTGCCACTTAACCTACATGCAAAAATAATCCTTCACAGTACTCCAACTACCCTATTGCTCCCAAACTCCACTCCCCCCAACATGCACACACACATACACACACGCATCCCTTGACACACACATGTCACATAGGCACCCACACACACATAGAAATGTGTGCACACTCACTCACACACACACACACACCTTTCCCACTGCTTGTTCAGCTGCCTGTGTTCAGTCACAGAGCCAAAAGAGGCTGCCAGCAGCCCCACTGGCTGTCCTACCACACACACACACACACACACACACACACACACACACACACATAAACACACACAGACACACACACACACACACACACACACACACACAGAC
>CM050204.1:31256041-31258541 GCA_027475355.1 Coilia nasus
TCTCTTGCTTCTGGCTCTAAGAATGTGCATCAAAGCATCACACTATTGTGTCTGCGACATGTTTGACTGGGCAGTATGAGAACCTTGACGGCGTTTTTCTCAGTTTGGATGTTGGTGTAGTTGCTGCACTGCTGAAGGGGCACTGGGTATAGTTTGAGTGGCAGCGGTGTGCATGCTGGCGCTGGTGCCCTGGGCCGTGGTGGTCGTACCTGTCAGAGAAGTGGGCCAGCGCGCGGTGTGTAAGGGTCCAAACACAATCACGCACGTCTCTTCACAGGAGATGCAGTGTCAAACAAAAGGAGACTGCATCAACAAGCCATTGCCATGGGAAATTATTTCTGAATGGTGTCCCACTTGGAAGCAACACTGTTATTTAATGTGGGACTGTGTGCATGTGTGTTTATAAATCACTATGACAGTTACTATAGCAAGGTAGCCAAGTGTGTATGGGACTTCTTTGTAAGCACCGATACAGCTATGCTGTTGTGTGTGTGTGCTGTGGGTGTATCAGTTCCCTGGACCACCTACTGTTTCAGGCACGCACAATAACAGTCAGGGCCACCCTACGCTGTGTTGTCTTGCGTTGTCTGTTGGGCTGATGTATCTCGGATACATAGCCGTTGAATAAGCATGAGGTCGTTCTGTGTGCTGAGGTAGGATTTCTCCCTTTGTCTTCCTCCCAGCCACCTTGCCCAGAACCCGTTCATCTGTGACTGCAACCTGAAGTGGCTGGCCGACTACCTGCGTGCCAACCCAATCGAGACCAGCGGGGCGCGCTGTGCCAGCCCCCGCCGCCTCGCCAACAAGCGCATCGGGCAGATCAAGAGCAAGAAGTTCCGCTGCTCCGGTGAGGCCAAGATAGCCCCCCCCCCCCCCCTTTTCTCTCTTGTGACTCTATCTGTCTATCTGTCTATCTGTCTATCTATCTACATGTCTATCTATCTATCTATCTATCTATCTATCTATCTATCTATCTATCTATCTATCTATCTATCTATCTATCTATCTATCTATCTATCTATCTATCTATCTATCTATATGTCTATCTATCTATCTATCTATCTATCTATCTATCTATCTATCTATCTATCTATCTATCTATCTATCTATCTATCTATCTATCTATCTATCTATCTATCTATCTATCTATCTATCTATCTATCTACATGTCTATCTATCTATCTATCTATCTATCTATCTATCTATCTATCTATCTATCTATCTATCTATCTATCTATCTATCTATCTATCTATCTATCTATCTATCTATCTATCTATCTATCTATCTGTCTCTGTCTTACTGTTATGGCACTCTCTCTTTCTTTAACTCTCACTCTATCTCACTGTATTCTGTCTATCTCTTTTAATCTTTTCCTCTTTTAATCTCTCTTTCTCTACTCTCTCTGCCTCCCTCTTTTTCTCTCTTTCATGTGTCATCATGTTTGCCTCCATCCTGCCGTCACGTAGCCTATCCGCACCCATGCCAGGCACCATCTCCCAGTGTTCCTGTAGCGTCATGCCATTTCCGTGCCCACCTGGCATCGATCAGTGCCTCCGCAGTGCCACGGCGGAGGGGTAGGTGGGCACCCTGTGCCCTCCGCCAAGGGCAGTGCCGATGCCAGCGTGCCCACCTAATGTGCTGTAATCTGCACCCAGTTTGACGTTTCTCATTGGTTTAATGCCAATGTGCCAGTGTGGCCACCTAATGTGATGTAATCTGCACCTAGTTTGACGTTTCTCACTGGATTAGTTTCATTTCCTCGGCTGGTCCTCTCTCCACCAGTTTGCTCTCATTTGCTGTCTTTTACGAGCACATTAACACGTTGTGTCTGGCTTCACATGAAGCGGGGGAAACACCCAAAAGCTGACCTCATCCACTGCTCCCTCCACCACCACCACCACCACCACCCCCACCCCTCTCCTCCCCTCCCCTCCCCGCCCCCCTCTCGTGCCCACGGATTGGGTTTCGCTCGCCTCTCTGCCCGCTCCCGAGGTCTGCTTGGGCTTGACTCAGTTTTATTGCCTCTCTCTCTCTCTTTCTCTCTCTCTCTCTTTCTCTCTCTCCCTCTCTCTTCCTCTTTCTCTCTGTCTTTCTCTCTCTATCTATCTCTTTCTCTCTCTCCCTCGCTGTTTGTGTGTATGTGTGTGTGTACTTTTTGTGGTTTTGTTTGTGTGTTTGTGTGCATGTGTGTGTTTGTGTGGATTTGTTTGTGTGTGTGTGTGTGTGTGAGTGTGTGTGTGTGTGTGTGAGTGCACAAGTGTGCATGCATGTGTGTTCACAGCTTAGCAGCCTGGCACCTGCCACTGTTTCTGGTTGTTACTCATCAGCACTTGTTTTACAACCGGAGCTAGGTCTGCCAGCTCAGCGCAGGCCTGCAGTGAGCACGCTCAGTGAGCACGTGCAGTAAGCACGCTCAGTGAGCACGCACAGTGAGCACGCGCAGTGAGCACGCGCAGTGAGCACGCGCAGTGAGCACGCGCAGTGATGCTCTCGGCCTCC
>CM050204.1:31278541-31361041 GCA_027475355.1 Coilia nasus
CACAGAACAGATCACCCATAATCCCCCCACTCACTCCAGATACACACACACACACACACACACACACACACACACACACACACACACATACACGCATACACACACACTCTCCATCCCAACCCCTCCTTCTGTCTGGACCACCCTATTGTCTCCACTGCCTTTTTATTGCAACAGGAGCACCAGAGACACACACACACACACACACACACACACACACACACAAACACAGCAGACACACACGCACCAAGAAAGAAAAACTTTGATCTCTTTCTATTAGTCTGATCCATCAAAGCTTTTCTATAAAAATGTGAATTGGTGCCACATTTGTTTGAAAGGCTGGGGGTATGGAGGAGTGTGTGTGTGTGTGTGTGTGTGTGTGTGTGTGTGTGTGTGTGTGTGTGTGTGTGTGTGTGTGTGTGTGTGTGTGTGTGTGTGTGTGTGTGGGAGGGTGAGAAAAGAAAGTTGTGCTAATGCGCATCGCCTCAACAATAAGTGCATTTAATAGTTCACTCCTCAGGCTCAAAGGGGTCTAAGTTCAAAGATGGTGGGTGTGCGGCGCTGAAAAGATTTAAGCTTCCCTTCACAAAAACCACACTTAGGTGCAAAACCCGTCATAAACCGTCACCTTTGGCTCTGCGTTTTTATGGGAATGGTTGAAGGAAAAAAAAACAAGAAAGAAAAGGAGGGCGAGAGAGAAAGAAGGGGGGGAGAAATAATTAATCCGCGCGGCTTCAAACGGAGCGCAGGCGTCAAGCCTGGCACGGATATGGTTCTGATTTGGGATTGATGCTAACGGGCCTGCTTGGGTGGGGGGGTGGGGGTAGGGGTAGGAGTAAGAGTCCCTCTCTTGGCAGCCAGGAGGCAGCCGCCACTCTGAGGAGGATGAGGAGGAGAGCAGCTCAGGGGAGGAGAGATGGACGTCTGGGAGGAGAGCGGTTCAGGGGACAGGGGGACAGACGCCTGGGGATGGGGACAAGGAGACAGATGCCTGGGAGTAGAGCAGCTCAGATGATGGGGTACACAGATGCCTAGGGATGGAAAGCGGTTCAGGGGACAGGGGGACAGACGCCTAGGGATGGGGGACAGGGGGACAGACGCCTGGGGATGGGGACAGGGGGACAGACGCCTGGGAGGAGAGCAGCTCAGGGTACAGGGGGACAGACGCCTGGGGATGGGGACAGGGGGACAGACGCCTGGGGATGGGGACAGGGGGACAGACGCCTGGGGATGGGGACAGGGGGACAGACGCCTGGGGATGGGGGACAGGGGGACAGACGCCTGGGGATGGGGGACAGGGGGACAGACGCCTGGGAGGAGAGCAGCTCAGGGTACAGGGGGACAGACGCCTGGGGATGGGGACAGGGGGACAGATGCCTGGGGCAGAGTGCTGCTGATGGCTGCCTGGGAGGAAAAGCTTAAGAAAGTAAAGTAGGAGAGAGAGTAGAAGATTTAAAGTGAGATTGTGTGTGTGAGAGAGAAAAGTAACATGTGCAGAGATGGAGAGATAATGATAACTGGAAGCGAGGAAGGGAGAGGAGAGAGAGAGAGAGAGAAAGAGAGAGCGAGAGAGAGAGAGAGAGAACACGCAACACAAGCAGAGATCAAGTGTGAGTTATGTGTGAAAGCCAGAGCCAGGCTGGACAAGCAAGTCTCTCTCTCAGGCAGGACAAGCAAGACACAAAGCAGGGAAGAAAAGGGGAAAAAAAGAAGAGGAAGAAAAAAAGAAAGCAAGCGAGAGAAATGAGCGGAGGGAGGGAGAGAGGGAGAGAGGGAGAGAGAGCCGTGTACATAGTTGGGCAGCCCCTTGGAGGCGGCGAGGATCAGCTTTCACCCCTGAGACTCCCTGGCTCCTGTGCTCACCACCCCTCCTGACCGCCAGCCCTCCCCAGCCTGCCAGCCTCCCCACTCCGCCTGCCCCCACGCTGGGCTGGGACACAGGGGCTGGGCCCTGGCTCTGGCCCTGGGCCTGGGCCTGGCCCTGGTTGGGCATCCATGTGGAGGAAACAGCGGGTGGTCATAGTGATAGTGGTGGTGTGCTCACCACCCCTCCTGACTACCAGCCAGCCTTCCCCAGCCTGCCAGCCTCCCCGCTCTCCCTGCCCCCACGCTGGGCTGGGTGGAGGTGAAGCAGTCTGGGGTGGCTGGTGGTACAGAAGGCTGGTCATTGCTGTTGGTAGATGCTGGCTGGCTGAGAGCAGAGGAGGAGGAGGTGGCGTTGGTGGTGGTGGTGCAGGCTGAGCTGTGCAGAGAGGAGGAGGAGGTGGCGTTGGTGGTGGTGGTGCAGGCCGAGCTGTGCAGAGAGGAGGAGGCTGGGGGTGGAGGCACTGTTACTGGTGGTGGTGTGGGAGGCTAGAGTGGCTGATGGTGGTGGTAGCTGGTTAGCTAAGGACAGGGGAGATAGGGGTGGAGGCTGGGGTTGGTAGCTAGCTGGCTAAGGAGAGAGGAGGCTAGGGGTGGAGGTGGGGGGGGGGGTGGTAGCTAGCTAGCTGGCTGGCTGGTTGGCTGGCTAAGCACAGTGAAGGCTAAGGGGTGGAGGTGGAGGAGGCTGGGGGTGGTAGCTAACTGGCTAAGGAGAGAGGAGGCTAGGGGTGGAGGTGGAGGGGGGTGGTAGCTGGCTGGCTGGTTGGCTGGCTAAGGACAGGGGAGGATAGGGGTGGAGGTGGAGGAGGCTGGGGTTGGTAGCTAGCTGGCTAAGGAGAGAGGAGGCTAGGGGTGGAGGTGGAGGGGGGTGGTAGCTGGCTAGCTGGCTGGCTGGTTGGCTGGCTAAGGACAGGGGAGGATAGGGGTGGAGGTGGAGGAGGCTGGGGGTGGTAGCTAGCTGGCTAAGGAGAGAGGAGGCTAGGGGTGGAGGTGGAGGGGGGTGGTAGCTGGCTGGCTGGTTGGCTGGCTAAGGACAGGGGAGGATAGGGGTGGAGGTGGAGGAGGCTGGGGGTGGTAGCTAGCTGGCTAAGGAGAGAGGAGGCTAGGGGTGGAGGTGGAGGGGGGTGGTAGCTGGCTAGCTGGCTAGCTGGTTGGCTGGCTAAGGACAGGGGAGGATAGGGGTGGAGGAGGCTGGGGTTGGTAGCTAGCTAGCTAAGGAGAGGGGAGGCTAGGGGTGGAGGAGGCTGGGGGTGGTAGCTAGCTGGCCGGCTGGCTGGCTGGCTGTGCTGAGCTGAGCTGAGTAAGGGGGTCAGCGGGCGATGGCACCCGGCGCGTGGTAATGACAGATTAAGACGTCCATATTGTTTTACAGCCATTAAGCCTGCCCGCCTTGTCACCTAATCACCCCACTGGGCCCAGAGGAAGGAAACGGCCCACCACTCACTCTCGGGGTGTCAGAAAGGCAACCCCAGCTGGGCTGCCCCCCTACCCCCCAAACACACACACACACACACACACTCACACACACATGCATGCACGTACACACACACACACACACATACACATACAGACACTGACAAACACACGTACATACACACATGCTTGCACGTGTACACACATACACATACACACACACACGTACACACACACACACACACAAACACATACGCACACACATAAACACATCTCCATATTCTCTTACACAACCAGCACCACCCACCCCAGGCTCCCCAATGATACCACCTCGTCCTCCCCCTCGCCCCCCCCCCCCCCCCGTGCTCCAGCATGCCTTTACCCTGTAACACAAAACCCCAACCACCAGATTCCTCTGGCCCACTCTGCCAAGCCCACAGAGCTAAAATAGACCGCCAAAAAACCTCCACCAGGGCACCACTGACAGGTGTAGGGAACAAAGGCAAGGAAGGTGTGTGTGTGTGTGTGTGTGTGTGTGTGTGTGTGTGTGTGTGTGTGTGTGTGTGTGTGTGTGTGTGCGTGTGTGTGTGTGAAGAATAAAATTACTCCTGTTGGCAGGAGAGAGAGTGCAGAAGAAAACAAGAAAATGGCTGCTTCGGGGTGAAGGGGTTTAAAAGCACGACGAGGAGTGTGTGAGGGTGTGGAAAGGGCACGTACCGGACTAGCACAACACACACACAGCAACAGACTAGCACAACACACTCAGCAACAGAATAGCACAACACACACTCAGCAACAGGCTAGCACAACACACACTCAGCAACAGGCTAGCACAACACACACTCAGCAACAGACTAGCACAACACACACTCAGCAACAGGCTAGCACAACACACACTCAGCAACAGACTAGCACAACACACACTCAGCAACAGGCTAGCACAACACACACTCAGCAACAGGCTAGCACAACACACACTCAGCAACAGGCTAGCACAACACACTCAGCAACAGATTAGCACAACACACACTCAGCAACAGACACACAGCGCTCCAGGCACTGTGGCTTGCAGCAGACACTAACTATTGGCCCACAGGCACTCCATGGCATGTTGTACACACACACACACATACATACACATACATACACATACCCGTACACACACTAACACACCAGTAGTGCTTGCCTCGATACCGACTGAGGCAATACAGACTGAGGCATACTGGATAGTGTAATAGTTCTCAGTCTTCTTTATAGGAGAGAGTGATTCTGTTGGGTATAGTAGAGGGTTAAATCAGATTACAGTATGCACGCGCAAGCACACACACACACATATACACACACACGCACACGCGCGCACACACCACACACATACAGACACACAGCATATACTTAATTGCCAAGTGAATTTTATCACCACTGACGTCATGTCTGTGAAGCATGAGGTCTAGATTTTCTGAGTTGTAATGTCTGTCTTGTCTCCCTCTATCTCTCCCTCTCTCCCCCTCTCTTTTTTCCTTCCCCACTCCCTCCCTCTTTTTCTGTCCCTCCCACAGGTCGCTGCATGGCAATGACATCTCCGAGCTCCCTGACGGCATCTTCAGTGACGTGGCGTCACTGTCACACCTGTGAGTATCAGCAGGCGCCCTACACAAGGTTCCTCTGCCCCAGACATGGCCCTGTCTCTCTGTGGCACTCTCTGTTAGTCACACCGCACCCGGCCTCACCTCTCCTCCCTCTGCCCACCTACCGCTGCAGACTGCAGACAGCCCTAAGGTCGGGAGAGGGAGAGAGAGTACGAGAAGGAGAGAGAGAAAGAGAGAGAGACCTACTGGCCTGCCCTGCCACCGAGCCTGTGATGTCTGGGGACGGTAGCCTGGGAGGCAGGCACCAGATGAAATGGGATAGGATGGGGGTGAATATGTGTGTGTGTGTGTGTGTCAGCGTGTTTGAGTGAGAGTGAATGTGTGAATGTTTGCACAAGGTCTGTGTGTGTGTGTGTGTGTGTGTGTGTGTGTATTTATGTGTCTGTATGTGTTTATGTGTATGTATGTGTGCCTGAGCGTGTATGAGTGAGAGTGAATGTGTGAATGTTTGCACAAGGTGTGTGTGTGTGTGTGTGTGAGGTGTGTGTGTGGTTCAGAAGCACAAGGGCCTGGCGACCTGAAGGCCTCTGACAGAGAGAGAGAAAGAGAGAAGAAGAGGAGAAAGAAAGAAGAAAGAGAATGAGGGAGAGAGAGACAGAGAGAGAGACAGAGAGAGATAGAGAGAGGTCTTGCACACACACAGTGGCTTGACAGTCAGTGGTGTCCGCAGTATCTGAGGAGCGCACGGTCCCCAGCCAGCACACACTCTGTGGTCGGCCGGACGCCTGTGGTTGTGTGTGTGTGTGTGTGTGTGTGTGTGTGTGTGTGTGTGAGAGAGAGAGAGAGAGCCTGTGGTTTCACTGCAGGCCTCAGCCAAGGCCTGCTCCTGCTCTGACTCAGGAAGCCCCCACTCAGCCACCCCCCACCCCCCAACACACAGCCCAGGCTGCCCGTTTATTGCTCCTATACGCAGGCCGTGTGTGTATGTATTGATATGGGTATAGGGGTGTGTATGTGTAGATGTGTTAGTGTGGGCATGAGATGTGTCAGTGTGGTTTTTTTCTGAAGTTTTGCATCCACATGTTTATACACCTGTGTGTGTGTGTGTGTGTGTGTGTGTGTGTGTGTGTGTGTGTGTGTGTGTGTGTGTGTGTGTGTGTGTGTGTGTGTTTATGCACCATATGTATGGGCATATGATTGTGTGGTGTGGTTTTGGGTGTGTGTGCATGTGTGTTTATGTGTGTGTTTGTAGGAGGATGAGTGTGTGCAATGCTCATTTTTAATTTTATGTGCCACATGTGTGCATTTAATGTATGGGCCTGTGTGTGCGTGCATGTGTGTATGTGTGTGTGTGTGCATGCATGTGCTTGTTCGTTCGTTCCTGCATGTGTGTGCGTGTGTGTGTGTGTGTGCATGCATGTGTGTGTGTGCATGCATGTATTTGTTCGTTCGTTCCTGCATGTGTGTGTGTGTGTGTGTGTGTGTGTGTGTGTGTGTGTGTGTGTGTGTGTGTGTGTGTGTGAGACTATGTGTGTTTCAGTGTATGAGTGATTGAGCCAAAGCATCTGGCTCTGTGGCCCTGTGTCATCCAGGTTATGTTGTGTCATCGTCCCCTGTGCGCGATCAATGACCTTATCAGTGACTAGGAGAGGCTGGAGGCTAGAGGGTGGAGACTGGAGGCTGGAGGCTGGAGGCTAGAGGGTAGAGACTGGAGGCTGGAGGCTGGAGGCTAGAGGGTAGAGACTGGAGGCTGGAGGCTGGAGGCTAGAGGGTAGAGACTGGAGGCTGGAGGCTGGAGGCTGGAGGCTAGAGGGTAGAGACTAGAGGCTGGAGGCTGGAGGCTGGAGGCTAGAGGGTAGAGACTAGAGACTGGAGGCTGGAGGCTGGAGGTTGGAGGCTGGAGGCTAGAGGGTAGAGACTGGAGACTGGAGGCTGGAGGCTAGAGGGTAGAGACTAGAGGCTGGAGGCTGGAGGCTGGAGGCTAGAGGGTAGAGACTAGAGACTGGAGGCTGGAGGCTGGAGGTTGGAGGCTGGAGGCTAGAGGGTAGAGACTGGAGGCTGGAGGCTGGAGGCTAGAGGGTAGAGACTAGAGGCTGGAGGCTGGAGGCTGGAGGCGGGTCCCTGAGTCTCTGCCATTGATCCTTAGTCAAGTTTCTTATCATGTTTGCAGCTGTCACATATCGGATGTGCCTGAAAGAGGAGCCTCATTTGCTGTTTTTTTTTTTTGTTGTTTTTTTTTTCTTCCCAAGCAAATGGGACCAAATTGATTCGGTGGGAGAGCCCACCATGCCAAGAGTCGTTAAGTGCTCCCTCAGTCACTGCCAAGCAACTACCACTCGCCACAGTGCTGGCAATTTAATTTCATTATTTTAATTTCATGCCTTGATGAACAACAGTGAAGATAGTGTGCGTAATGCCAGCTGACTTAACAATGTAAATTGCCTCTAATAAGTCTTTGTTGATGTGCCTCCTCACTGGAGAGGTTGTGCCACCGAAGTGCTAGAGGGCCACCTGCTGGTTGAAACAGGCATTGCATCTGGAGTGGTTGATGGTGAACTCTGTGTGTGTTGTTGCAGGGCCATTGGCGCGAACCCTCTGTACTGCGACTGCAGGCTGCGCTGGCTGTCGGACTGGGTGAAGACGGGCTACAAGGAGCCTGGCATCGCCCGCTGTGCTGGACCACTGGGCCTGGAGGGCAAACTGCTGCTCACCACGCCCGCCAAGAAGTTTGAGTGCCAAGGTAAGACATGGCAGCAAGGATGTGTGTAAGGGTACACAGAGGCTTTACTGCAGACACTCGAGTCTGCCCATAAGGGGGGATAAACACCAAAGCTTCCCAAGGGCCCAGCTGCCAGAGAGGGCCCAGTCCACTAGAAATTATAGGGTGTTTGGAAGGGCAGTAATTGGATCTTTTCAGGGGCCCAGCCATCTCAGGGCAGGCCTGCAGACACTAAGGACAATCTGTTTGTCTGACATTAAAAACCAAGTAAGATGAGCTATATTGGACCTCAGCTGTGAAAGAAGTCCTCTTCTTGTTTACGCTCAAGCTCTATACTTTTCTATACTTTTTTGTGTTTATTCATATTTTTCTTCCGAATCTATTGTCACAAGTGTTTTTACCCCCTATGACCCTTAGATAACACAAATGGGGTCTCATGTTAAGTGTTGCTCTACTCTGCGTGCAAAGGCAAAAGACTGTAACTTCAATTTTGGATGAAAATTAGTTATTGTCAGTTTTTGGAACAATAAACATTGTTTTTGTCAATTTTGACTTTTTTAGGGGGGATAAGATGTTGTCTTTGCTGTAACACTGAAAATACACCAGATTTTTGAAGTCATTTTGTTGAGTTAGGGTGTTTTGCTGTAAGGCAGTACTGTGGCATTGTGCCTCCTGGTGCACAGGTGAGGTATTACAGCATCGTGAGTCCCTATGCACAGGTGAGGTACTACAGCATCGTGAGTCCCTATGCACAGGTGAGGTACTACAGCATTGCATGTCCCTATGCACAGGTGAGGTACTACAGCATTGCATGTCCCTATGCACAGGTGAGGTACTATAGCATTGCGTGTCCCTATGCACAGGTGAGGTACTACAGCATTGCGTGTCCCTATGCACAGGTGTAGTATTACAGCATTGCATGTCCCTATGCACAGGTGAGGTACTACAGCATCGTGAGTCCCTATGCACAGGTGAGGTACTACAGCATTGCATGTCCCTATGCACAGGTGAGGTACTACAGCATTGCATGTCCCTATGCACAGGTGAGGTACTACAGCATTGCATGTCCCTATGCACAGGTGAGGTACTACAGCATTGCATGTCCCTATGCACAGGTGAGGTACTATAGCATTGCGTGTCCCTATGCACAGGTAAGGTACTATAGCATTGCGTGTCCCTATGCACAGGTGAGGTAGACCCCATGGTGCTGGCCAAGTGCAGCCTCTGTCTATCAGTGCACAGGTGAGGTACTACAGCATTGCGTGTCCCTATGCACAGGTGTAGTATTACAGCATTGCGTGTCCCTATGCACAGGTAAGGTACTATAGCATTGCGTGTCCCTATGCACAGGTGAGGTAGACCCCATGGTGCTGGCCAAGTGCAGCCTCTGTCTATCAATGCACAGGTGAGGTACTACAGCATTGCGTGTCCCTATGCACAGGTGAGGTACTACAGCATTGCGTGTCCCTATGCACAGGTGAGGTACTACAGCATTGCGTGTCCCTATGCACAGGTGTAGTATTACAGCATTGCGTGTCCCTATGCACAGGTGAGGTAGACCCCATGGTGCTGGCCAAGTGCAGCCTCTGTCTATCAATGCACAGGTGAGGTACTACAGCATTGCGTGTCCCTATGCACAGGTGAGGTACTACAGCATTGCGTGTCCCTATGCACAGGTGAGGTAGACCCCATGGTGCTGGCCAAGTGCAACCCCTGCCTGTCGGCCCCCTGCCTCAACAAGGGCATCTGCCTCAGCGACCCCGTCGACATCTACAAGTGCAGCTGCCCCGAGGGCTTCAAGGTCAGTGTCTCCGTCTCAGTCTCGCCGAGCTAGATAATCACATAATCAAGGCCACAGTGTGTCATTTTTCGTACTGCTTATTAACAGTAAGCGATTCATTTCCCTTTCATGAGTATTACCTTATTAATGAGTAATTACCTGAACAGCTACATTAGATCATGATGCTTAGGGAACCCGTGTCTGTACATGGAGGTGTGATGCTAATGTGGTGTGGAATCTAAGCTGTGTGTGTGTGTGTGTGTGTGTGTGTGTGTGTGTGTGTGTGTTTTCTGCATGACAGGGGAAGAACTGTGAGACGGCCCTGAATGCGTGCGTTAGCAACCCCTGTGCCAACGGAGGAACATGCCGCCTCACTGGAATGGAGGGCGAATCCTTCAGGTGTGTGTGTGTATGTGTGTGTGTGTGTGTCGGAATCCTTCAGGTGGGTGTGTGCGTGTGTGTGTCTATATGGGCCTACTGGCCTACATGTGAGCAGACCAGCTGTGTGTTTATTAAATGTATCTTGTGTGTCTGTGTTTGGGCGTACCGGCATACTGGCCCATGTGTTAGCATACCAGCAGTGTGTTTATTTTATGTATATGACAGCTTAGCATACCAGCAGTGTGTATATTTGATGTGTATGACAGCTTAGCATACCAGCAGTGTGTATATTTTATATATGACAGCTTGTGTCCTTGTGTGTACCTTAGGGCATTTCAGTTTTGGTTATGGCTATGTATTAAGCAGACACTTTTCTGCAAAGCGACGTACCAAGGCACCAAAAGCACCACATTATAAATAAAAGCACTTTGCTAATAATTACACAAACCAAACCCCAACACACTGGAGAGGCAGAACGCCTTTAAAAGGCAACTAAAGACTTAACTGTTCAACCTCGCCTACCCTTAACTGTTCCTTTGCCAAACTGTTGAAGCATTCTGATCCATATTCTTTGTGTAAAATGTGCTATACAAGTAAAGATGATGATTATTATTAATATTATTGTTATTATTATTGTATCGTCACATGGATTTCTTTGGCCGTGTCTGCCCACAGCTGTTCCTGCCCAGCGGGCTTCGAGGGCCCCACCTGCCAGGCCAACGTCGATGACTGCGAGGACAACGACTGTGACAACGGCGCCACCTGTGTGGACGGAGTGAACAACTACACCTGCCTCTGCCCACCCCTCTACACAGGTCAGTCAGGATGCAGAGTCCTGCGTGTGTGTGTGTGTGTGAGCATGCATGAGTGTGTGTGTGTGTAACTGTGTGTGTGAGCATTAGCCCTATAGTAGCAATGGAAGTTGAATATAAATATGGACATTGTGCATCTTTTGGTACAAGTTTTATATCTCTATCATCATTAGTTTCCAAGACATAGCAAACGTTTCATTACTTTGGGACTTCAAGGACTTTAATAAGCAATAAGCATCTTCTTCTCTCTCAGGTTTGGTGTTTCCTTTTTGTCTGCTTCAACCACCTGCAGAACATTCTGATAATGTTCTTCTCCTCTTGCAGAGCTGATGTAGTCTGTGCTTAGCTTGACATTACGTTCTGCACTGTCATTTATGACATTCAGGCCAGGGTCCAGCTGCAGAAGATGAAAGATGTACCATGAATCAGTCCCCACCAGGTCTGTCAGTGTTGTTTCCTGGGTTGTCCTTTCTGGAAACATGGGTTTACCAAACTCCGAGCCATACCTGTTTTTAGGATGGGTCAAGGGCAGCCGTGGCCTAGTGGTTAGGGAGTTGGTCTTGCAATCAGAAGGTTGCCGGTTCGAATCCTGCCCTGCCCTTGAGATTAGCATCTAACCACACTGCTCCAGGGACTGTAACTGAAACCCTGTAAAATATCTGTAAATAGCTCTGGATAAGAGCGTCAGCTAAGTGTAATGTAATGCAGGATTTACAGCTAGCATACTAGAGTTGCGGGGCAGTTGTGGGCTAGCGGTCAAGGAGTTGGACATTCTGATAGGAGACGGGCGCGTTTCAACAAAAGCTTTGTCCCTTCTGCCATTACTGCATTGAACAACCTCCCACAATAACCCTGCATTGGCCCTTCTGGAAGCACATACGATGTCTGTTACAAATGTTGTGTCTTTTTATGGTGTTATATGTTGTCTGCTGTCATCAATGATATGTTGGCTGTGACAAGTCTTGTGACGGCGGTGAAATTTCCCCCTGGCGACAATAAAGGCTATCTATCTATCTATCTAGGTGGATGGGGGAGTGAATGATCATCCATGGCACACATGTGGAGTTACTGTGTAGTCAGTACATGTGGGCAGCTGTGGTCTAGTGATTAGGGAGTTGGTCTTGGGATCAGAGAGTTGCAGGTTTGAATCCCAGGTCTGAAATGATCTTGATTGCAGGCAAATGGTCACTGAGGCACCCGTTGTCATGGCTGCCCCCTGCTCATGCGTGTGATGGGTTAAATGAGATGCAGAGGTGAATTTCGTTGTGTGCACTGTGTGCTGTGCAATGCCAAAAATGGGATGTCTTGTGCTAGTGGTACCTCACTGCTGGACACATTCACAACACTGTTACATATCACTTCTGACAACCAGGAATACTGAAGTAAATTCTTGAACTCATTCCATTGTGCATCAACTGAGCATTCATCCACCAAGCTGAGTAGAGGAGTGCCACAAATGTGACAAAGTTTTCTAGTACACACTCTATGCCTCTCATCTCATCTTTGGCCTTTGTGGATATCACTCCAGCCAGCCAGCTTAGGTTGACCTGGTGGTGGCTATTGGATAATTAAAAAATACTCAAAATCTTGACAACATTTTCATATCCTGGAAAAGATGCGCAATAGTGACATTTATATTCAACTTTCATTGACAGTATAGCTCTAAATGCATTATTTTTAAATTTATTTGAGAAAAAATAAATTTTTCTGACAGGGCCAGGGACCTAACTTAAGAGGCTTGGTGGACCCAGTAGATATTATTCAATAGAGCTAATATTCCTCAGATTTTCTTTTCATTGGTATTGTCACATTTTAACATTAGGTACAAGTTGAATTTCTGACATTGGGGCAAATGATGCACCCTACTGCCCAGTATAGGAATGCACTATGTAAAAGCAATAGTTTTGATCTTATGTTTGAATGTTGCGCAATGACATACGTAGAGGGACTGTCCCTATAGTGCTCTTACAGTCTTGTGCTGTGTGTGTTTCTGTGAGTGTGTATATCTGTGTTTGTGTGTGTGTTTCTGAACGCAGGCGAGATGTGTGAGGAGATGGAGGACGTGTGCGCTCCGGGCCGCAACCCTTGTCAGCACCAGTCCACCTGCCTCATCAGCTCCACTGGCCCACAGTGAGTACCAGTACCAGTACCAGACCCTGAGTCCATCCAAACCTGCACATTTTAATTAGTGCTTTATGCTGCTTCTTTCTACACCTGGGACTAGACTCAGATGGCTTCGCCTGCTGTGATTCTATATGGAGTCTGAAACTATATATAATCCTGTATAGTCATTGATAAGCCATGTTTCTCTTTTACATGTTTAATGTTAGTGAGGCTAGCCTGGTTTAGTAAAGCTTAGCTTGCAAACGTTTATGATATCACACACAGTCCAGCTGCTGTTTTAACCATGTGTGTATGTGTGTGTGTGTGTGTGTGTCAGGTGTGTGTGTACTCCAGGTTATGTGGGCGATGACTGTAGTATGGACTATGATGACTGCCAGGACCACCGCTGCCAGAATGAGGCACAGTGTGTGGACGAGCTGAATGGCTACTCCTGCTCCTGCAAAGAAGGCTACAGGTAGGGGGCGCTCACTCCCACAATGCACCAGGTGGGGGCCACACTCCCATAATCCATCAGGTAGGGAGCACACTCCCATAATGCACCAGGTGGGGGAGAGTACACACTCCCATAATGCACCAGGTGGGGGGGGGGCACACTTCCATATCGCACCAGGTGGGGGGCACACTCCCATAATCCATCAGGTAGGGAGCACACTCCCACAATGCACCAGGTGGGGGAGAGTACACACTCCCATAATGCACCAGGTGGGGGGGGGCACACTCCCATAATGCACCAGGTCGGGGGCACACTACCATAAGGCATCAGGTAGGGAGCACACTCACATAATGCACCAGGTGGAGGAGGGTACACATTCCCATAATGCACCAGGTGGGGGGGGGGGCACACTCCCATCCCATAATGCACCAGGATTGTATTGTTTTTGTGTGTTAATTTAAGGACCTCCTCAAAAACGAGATGATGCATCTCAAAGGGCTTATCCTAATTCATAAATTGTAAATAAATTCTAAATCTCAAGCATTGCCAGCCAACTGCTTCCTCCTCGAGTAGTTTATCTGTCATGTTGGCCTTCACATAGCTTCCCACTCTTCACACACAACTAGTTTACTGCTCACATTTGCCTTTCTCAACCACACTCCATAGCAAACCCCCTCCACATCAGTAATGCACCCTCTGTCAAACCTTCACCCGAGAGTGTCACGTGTCAAAACTGTTCAGTCCATTAGTAAGGGCAAGAGTACGATCTTACTCCTGGTTACAGATGTACTTTATTGATCCTAAGCTGTGAAATTAAAGGAGAATCATACAGAAAGGGCATACAGACAATCTGCTGATTACATAAATAGATCAATAGGGTCCTTAGTGGTACACTAGTTCTGTGACTTGAGCCCTAACAGACTAGGACCAGCAAGGGTTGAAGTCTGGCTCCTGATGTGCATTCAGATTCACAAACATTGATAAACATCCTTCTGTTTGTTTTTCACATAAGCAAACAGGCTGAGGCGGTAGTTCTCTGCAAACGTTATCGTAGGCCTTTTTGTTCTGGTCGAAGTTAACAATTTAGAATGTCCACATAGAAATATTTAGATTTAACAGTTCAGTAAAAACATATCTGCGCCAGGCATTCCCCTCTGTTTGTTCAGTTTGAACCAATCTCTGGTTTGTCTTTTCTTTGAGCGTGGTGACATTTACTTTCTTCCAAGGTTTATACATTTTCATGGTGTATGCTTATCATGGCAAATGTGTGTGTGTGTGTGTGTCTTCTTGTGTGTGTGTGTGTGTCTTTGCTATTGCGCATGTGTGTGTCCTCTCTCTCGGCAGTGGTCAGCTGTGTGAGGTCCCCATGTCCCCGCGTACGCTGTGTGACATGGCCGACTGCCAGAACGATGCGGTGTGCGTGGAGCGTTCTGGCCGGGCCATCTGCCAGTGTCTGCCCGGCTTCGGTGGCCCGCGCTGCGAGAAGCTGGTCAGCGTCAACTTCATCGACCGCGACTCCTACCTGCTCCTCAGCGACCTGAAGAACTGGCCCCAGGCCAACATCACTCTGCAGGTGCTTGTCCTCAACGCCAACCCCTTTGTGCGCCTCTACGTCCCTTGTTCATAGGAAGCAGTGGTAAAACAGTGGGTTTATATGATGTGCAAAAGGTAGAACAAAAGAACAGCGAAAGGACACTTTGTGGTGATATATTTTGTTTACTTGCTACAGACAGTGTGTAGCTTTGAAATCCTGCCTGAAATGTTGATGAAATAGTCCCCTTGCCCAAGACATAAAGAATTACAAAAAAGAAAGTTGGCAGCACTACCACAGTTAACAGATGCTACACACACACACACACACACACACACACACACACACACACACACAGACTATATATATCACTGCCTCCTCAACCGGTGATTTTCTTTAACTCACCATGGAAACCATTTATGAGCTCTTTGTCTATCGGAGAACAGAGGTGTGTGTGATGCAGGTGTGATAAATGATTGGACTCCAACAGTTCTGTGTGTGTGAATAGAAGGTGGTCGTGCTGGTTGTGGGATTTTGTCCAAGAGAACCATTTTAACAAGGTGTATTTGGCTGAAACTACTGAAACTATCACCCGCCACTAGCAGCAGATTTGGCACAGTGTTTATCTACCTAGCCAGCTGTGCTGCACTGTGCTGTACTGTGCTGTGTGTCAGTCTGTGTGTGTGTGTGTGCATGTGTGTATGTTTGCATGAGTGTGTGTGTGGGCGCGTGTTGGGTGTGTGTGTGTGTGTGTCAGTCTGTGTGCGTGCGTGCATGTGTGTATGTTTGCATGAGTGTGTGTGTGGGCGCGTGTTGGGTGTGTGTGTGTGTGTGTGTGTGTGTGTGGGCGTGTGTTAGGCATGTGTGTATGTGTGTGTGTCTGGAGAATTGGCATAACACAGCCTGATTCCCCGTGTCTGTGTCCAGGTATCTACAGCAGAGGACAATGGCATCCTTCTGTACAACGGGGACAATGACCACATTGCTGTGGAGCTGTACCAGGGTCACGTGAAGGTCAGCTACGACCCTGGCAGCCAGCCCGCCAACGCCATCTACAGGTTGGTCATCGCACGGCGAAAGGAAATGCAGTAATGATGGATAGACAAAACCACTCCTTTATGATATGTCCCTTTGCTTTCTTTGTTCTTCAATTGGCATAATATTCCTTTGTCTCTCTCACTTTTTCTTTACCTCTCTCTCACTCTCTCCCTCTTTCTCTCTACCTCTTTCTCTATCGCTCTCTATCCCCCCACTGTTCTCTGTATCTCCCTACCGCTCTCTCTCTATCTTTCTCTACTTGTCTCTCTTTCTCTACCTCCCTCCTTTCTTCTCCCTCTCTCTATACCCACCTCTTTCTCTCTCTATTTCTGTTTCTCTCTCTCTCTCTTGCTCTCTCTCCATTTTTCTCTTTACCTCTTTCTCTACCTCTCTCTACCTCCACCTCTCTGTATTTCTGTCTGTCTCTTTCTCCCTACCTCTCTCTCTGTCTCTATCTTTCGGTACTCCTCTCTTTCTGTACTTTTCTCTCTTTTTCTGCCTCTCTACCCACCTCTTTCTCTCTGTCTTTCTGTCTCTCTCTCTCTCTGTCTCTGTCTCTCTCTCTCTCTCTCTCTCTCTCTCTCTGTCTCTGTCACTCTCTCTCTCTCTCTCTCTCGCTCTGTCTCTCTCTCTGTGCTACAGTGCTGAGACCATCAACGATGGGCAGTTCCACACGGTGGAGCTGGTGACGTTTGACCAGATGGTGAACCTGTCGATCGACGGCGGGCTCCCCACCACCATGGACAGCTTTGGCGCCGTGCGGCCCCTCAGCCGTGACGCTCTGCTTTACGTGGGGGGTAGGGGCCCTCTGCAGTCATCTCCCTCCACCGCAGGCACTCTATAAACTTACACTACTGTCAATCACCCCCAACCGCCCCCACCCCCACTCCATCCCTTCCTGCAACCCCCTCACCCACCCACCCGCACCCCACCCCACCCCTCCCTCCTTCACTCTGTGACATCCACCGCAACCCATCCCCCCCACCCCCCCCCCTCCCCTCCCCCCAGCCGATCCCCCAACCACAGACTGTGTTTGCTAGAGCACCCCCCCCCCTCCCCACCCCACACACCAGTCGTTTCCGTAGCGACTAATCAGGCCTCCGGATCACTGTTTGATGCGCTTATCCCCCCCACAGTGCTATAAATGATCCTAACAGATACAGTCTCAGTGTTCCTGTGCTATCTGCATGATTACGTTTATCCTTGTGTGTGTGTGTGTGTGTGTGTGTGTGTGTGTGTGTGTGTGTGTCTATCTGTATGTCTGTGTGTTGTGTGTGTTGTTGTTAAGAGATCCATTATTACAGCCATAAACATGGATGTTGATGTGAAAGCTACACCCAGTGGCTACATTTACTTTAGCCTCCATGTCTAGGTCAAAAATGGCAGTAGTCTGTGTTTGGTCACGAGTGTGTGTGTGGTCCTCTGACAGTTTGGTGCTGTGTCTTGTCTTGGTGTGTGTGTGTTTGCCTTAGTGTGACAGTGCTGCTGGCATTGGTGCATGAGATCCCCCTCCCCCCTTTCCGAGAATGTGCTCTGTTTTATTTCCGTCATATTTTAAAGACGCTGCGCTCCACAGAGTTTAATGAATTAAACGCTCCGCCATACCCAAGGCCAGTGACAAACACCCTCCAAAATAATTATGTCCTCCAATAAATTCTAATTTTTTAATTAAAGCAAGACATTTGGGTCAAGCACTTTTTTCTGATAAAGTGAATAATTAACTTTGGGTTTTTCCCCCGCCTCAGCTAAAAGCGAAATATCCTAAGGAGGAATGGCCTTGGCCTTGGCCTCTGTGTTAAGGTGGCACAAAGCTCTTTGAAATGCCCCCTCTTCCTCCTCCTCCTCCTCATCCTCCTGCTCGCCTCTTCATTCCTCTCATGGCAGTCTTGTGTGTGTGTGTGTGTGTGTGTGTGTGTGTGTGTGTGTGTGTGTGTGCTGCTGCTACCCTTTGTTCTCTTCTGATCTCTCTCTCTCTTCCTCCCTCTCTCCATTTCTCTTTCCCTCTCCCTCCCCCTCCCTCTCTCTACCTCTCTTTCCCTCCCTCTTTCCATCTCCCTTTCTCTATCCCTCTCTCTCTCCCCCTCTCTCTCTATCCTTCTCTCACTCTCTATCCCCCCCCCTCTATTTCCCTCTCTCCATCTCCCTCTCTCTATCCCTCCCTCTCTCTCCGTTCCTCTCTCCATCTCCCTTTCTCTATCCCTCTCTCTCTCTCCCTCTCTCTACCTCTCTCTTTCCCTCCCTCTCTCCATCTCCCTCTCCCTCCCTCCCTCCCTCCCTCCCTCCCTCCCTCTCTCTCTCTCTCTCTCCCTCTCTCTCTCTCTATCCGTGTCTCTGCAGGCATGCCAGTGGAGATGTCGTCGGCCACGCTGCGCATGTGGCAGCTGCAGAACGGCTCCAGCTTCCACGGCTGCATCCAGAACCTGTACATCAACAACGAGCTGCAGGACTTCACCAAGACGCAGATGAAGCCGGGCGTGGTGCCGGGCTGCGAGCCCTGCCGCAAGATCTACTGCCTGCACGGCATCTGCCAGCCCAACACGGCCGCCGGACCCGTGTGCCACTGCCAGCCCGGCTGGAGCGGGCCCCACTGCGACCAGCCCGCCGCCAACCCGTGCCAGGGCAGCAAGTAAGGACATGAGGGGGCAGGATGTGGCTGCCCAGCCTCAGTCAATTAGCAAGGCACTTCCTCACTGCCTTTGTGCAGAAATGACATCATATCCAGCCCCGTTTCCGCCATGGTGATTGGTGGGTGCTCCGGTCTCAGCTAATGGACGAGGGTGTCCCCAAACTGTGTCACCGTCCATTTTTGAACATCCAGTGCCCTTCCTCAATACAGCTTTCTGCTCTTCCTGACATCAGTCAGTAACATGGCACTTCATTGGCCAAGTAAAATGGAGGTGGAAATTCTGACACTGAAACTCCATTTTTAAACTTGAAATATTCATTCAATTTTGAAATTCACTAGCCTAGCATTTCCCATTGAAATGAATGGGGATGGGACTTCCTCACTTTCTCCAGTTACTATAATACACAGTAAGGAAGGGCAGGGTAGGGCAAGGCAGGGCAGGACAGGGAGGGAGAGATGCTACTAGGGAGAATCCACAGACAGTACCTGGTTATGTTTTGTGTTTTTGTGTCTGAAGGTGTGTTTCGCAAGATAGGGTGACCAGACATCCCCATTCTCCAAGAATAGTCTCGTTTGTGTTGGTAGTCCCGGTTCAAAAATATTTTGATGAAAATGACTGCCAAACTCATACATATTTAGATGACACTGACAGCCAAACTCATAGATATTTCGATGACAGTGACGGCCAAACTCATAGATATTTCGATGACAGTGACGGCCAAACTCATAGATATCTTGATGACAGTGAAGGCCAAACTCATAGATATCTTGATGACAGTGAAGGCTAAACTCATAGATATCTTGATGACAGTGACGGCCAAACTCATAGATATCTTGATGACAGTGACGGCCAAACTCATACATATTTTAACGACAGTGATGGCCAAACTCATACAGTGACTGCCAAACTCATACATATTTCGATGAAAGTGACTGCCAAACTCATACATATTTCGATGACAGTGACGGCCAGACTGGAACCAAAGTGCAGGAGGAAGCAGAAGGCAGAAGGAAGGAAAGAGCGCACACCATGTTTATTATTATTATTATTATTATTATTATTATTATTATTATTTTATTATTATTATCTTTACTTGTATAGCACATGTCTTACAAAGGATGTAGCTCAAAGTGCTTCAGCAGTTTGGCAGAGGAGCACAGGACAGAGACACACATGGCAAGCTTTGTTGTAGCCCAGTAGCGCCAGAGAAATCCACCAGGGTGCTGTGGAGAGCTCCACTAATGTCCCTCCTCATCCATGCTAATCTCATCCACATCATTATCCTCCAGTGCAAATGCTGTGCTTTGTCCTGTTCAACCAGAATGTTTAGCTAGCCGGTGATGTCGTGGAGATTTTTTTAGTGTGGCCCAAAAATGTGCATGACCATCTGTGCATCTGTGTTTTTTGATAAATCACTTTGCTCATGATAGCAAGTGCATAACACTGATAATAGCAAAACCATCCGACCCAGTGCATCCGACTAATCCAGATGTGGTCCCTCTTGAACAGGTGTGTCCATGGCAAGTGCATTCCTCTGGATCCAGAGTCCTACCGCTGTGAGTGTCAGGAGGGCTACCGTGGTGCCCTGTGTAACCAGCAGGGGGAGCTCTTCAACCCATGCAAGAAGCTGCAGTGCAAACATGGTCGCTGCCAGATCTCTGACACAGGCGACGCCTTTTGCAACTGTGAGAGTGGCTACACTGGAGAGCTGTGTGACAGAGGTGAGAACTGACATCCTCACAGTACCGGAACACCATTCAAATTCAACATTTTGGGTTCTATACAAGGATATTAAAGTCAATGTATAAGTTGTCTAAGTAAGTGGTATGGATTTTAGTATGTGTATTATTATTTGTTGGGCCATGTTGCCATAGTTTCATCTTTAGAGCTGGATTCAGTAGTAAATGTGCATAGCCAATCAGTGATCAGAACCCTCCATGACATGCCTGACAGGAGTTACTTATATTAGAGACCTGTAGATTTGCCACTCTGTATGAAATGGACGGACATACATAGATATGCAGTTAAATAGATAGACAGGGACTCGTTTGATCCTAGAGGCATCTGACCCATGCTCAGGGGTGCTTCTAGAAATTGTGGGCCCCTGGAAGAGAATAATTTTGGGTCCCCATCCCAATTGTTTCATAGTCCTCAATGGGCCCCTGTGAAGCTCTGGGCCCCTTGAATCATCCTAACCTAACCCTCTTAACGGCACCTCTGCCCATGCTTAAATAGCGCACATACAGTGGGAGCAGTAATTGCTGAACACACACTGCGGACCATGACGCACATGGCATTACATAACACTTGGAGCAGTGGGCAGCCACGCGCCTGGGGAGCAGTTGGTGGTTCGATGCCTCGCTCAAGGGCACCTCAGCAGAGTCTGCCCATTAGTTTGCTGCCGGTGTGGGGAATGAAACTCATTCACCCTCCGGTTATAAGGCCGACGTCCCTCGCCTGCCTGCACACCACCGCTGCACCCAAATATTCAGGATCACCAGATAACGTAATGACTTCTGATCAGGTCAAGTCCCTTCATTTACTGTACATAGCACACTCAAAACAACAGTAGATGACCCAAAATGTCAAAAAGCAACAAACGGAGGCAGACAGACTGGATTGAGTAAGTAAAAGTCCTGCCGTGTATTCCTTCTGCCTGTGCTCTCCACACAGGTGACTTCACTAACTAGCTCATCTACCTGCCTGAAGAGGTGTGCTAAATAGGATCATCTGGATGAGGGAACTGGCTGGAACAAATATGTGGCAGGACTTTTACTTTCTGAACCCGGGATGTGTCCGCCTCTGGCAATAAATATGCAAGAGGTGTTCTCATCCTTTTACATTCTCCAACATGTTTGATCATTTGCACTTTTTGTTAATAGGTACGCTTAAGATGATAAAACATTGCAGCGCATTATTAAATTAGCCAGTGGGGTTATTGGAGTTGACCAGGCACCTGCAGCCCAGCTGTACAATGAGCTGATTCTAAAAAAGATGGATGACATTCTAGTGGGTCCAACACATCCTCTGTTCCTGAAGCTTGCTGAAAGCAGTCAGTCGTATGGCAGGATCTTACTAAGGAAACGATACCACAGTTCATTAGTGCGTACAGCAATCAGACTGCACATTGACACACTACAGCTGTTGCACTTTAATTCACCCTGCTGTACATTTGTGCAACTTCTCTTAGGTTACTTAGCTATTGAATCTGCATTTATTCTTGAACTCTTTTAAGATATATCTGTGTATTTCTGTTATGTCTGCATTGTGGTGTGTCTACTGTCTGTGCTGTGATCTGTCTTAACACTATATGTTCTATGTGAGAATTTGCCCTGGCCGGATAATAAAGCTGACCTTGCCCTTGACTTTGAAGAACAGTGCTTAATGTCTCATATCACTCTCTACCACCTCTGTTTCTCGCCCTACTCTACCCCACCCCACCCATCCTCCACCCTACTCTACCCCACCCATCCTCCACCCTACTCTACCCCACCCATCCTCCACCCTACCCCACCCATCCTCCACCCTACTCTACCTACCCATCACCCTACTCTACTCATCACTCTACCCCACCCATCCTCCACCCTACTCTACTCTACCCCACCCCACCCATCCTCCACCCTACTCTACCCCACCCCACCCTACTCTAACCATCCTCCACCCTACTCTACCCCACCCCACCCTACTCTACCCATCCTCCACCCCACCCATCCTCCATCCTACCCTACCCATCCTCCACCCTACTCTATTCCACCCCACCCTACCGACCCTCCACCCCACCCCACCCATCCTCCACCCTACTCTACCTACCCATCACCCTACTCTACTCATCACCCTACCCCACCCATCCTCCACCCTACTCTACCCATCCTCCACCCTACTCTACCCATCCTCCATCCTACCCTACCGACCCTCCACTCTACCCTACCTATCCTCCACCATACTCTACCTATACTCCACTCTACCCCACCCATCCTTCCCCCACTTATCCTCCACTTTACCCATCCTCCACCTTATCCCACCCATCCTTCCCCCACTTATCCTCCACTTTACCCATCCTCCACCTTATCCCACCCATCCTCCACCCCCCTCAGAGTCGGAGTGTCGAGGGGAGCCCATGCGGGACTTCTACCAGGTGCAGCGCGGCTACGCCATCTGCCAGACCACACGCATGGTGTCGTGGGTGGAGTGCAGCGGCTGGTGCGAGGCGGGGGCCTGCTGCGCCAGCCAGCGCATGAAGCGCCGGAAATACACCTTCGAGTGCAGCGACGGCACCACCTTCAGCGAGGAGGTGGAGAAGAGCATCAAGTGCGGCTGCGTGGGGTGCATGTAGCGCACACGCTCACCACAGGGGGGCGCCCATACACACATACACACCACAGAGTGAGAGGAGAGAGAGCGCGTCAGGGAAAGAGAGAGAGAGATGAAGAGGGAGAGAGAGGGATGAAGAGAGAGGGAACGGACAAAGGAGAGAACCAGTGCAAGCACGAGAGTATACAGAAATATATAAATATATATATAAAACCTCTATCTATATATTATGGACAACAATGTTTGTATAATAGAACATTTCCTCCTTTCCTCCCGACGGCGTAGGGTGTGAAGCGGAACAAAAAATGTCACTGTCATCATCGAAAAAGAAAAAAAATGAAAACAGAAACCATTGTATGTATGACATTGTTTTCCGGAAGGGTAAGTCAGAGAGGTTGTTGCGTTCAGAACAGGCACCATTAAAATAGTCCCACTCATAGCCTGAGATTTCAGCCCTTATAGCTCGTCTGTTAGGCCACCGAGAGCCTCACTGCCTCCACATCCCGAGTTTGCTTCCTGGAAAGCAGTTGGTAAGGTGGGAAACAGCACCCCCTGGTGCAGTGGTAGAGTATTAGCAGATGTTTGGACAGTGGAGGAGGGGGTGGCCTCCTCTTGGGGCTGCACCATTTTTGATGGCTGGCTGACAGATGCAGAGGTCAAGCTTATGGATATGAAAGAGTTAAATAATGGACTTTCTTGGACTTAGGAAAACCTTAGGGCAGCATCTCCTCTTCCACAGTTTCATTCATAAGTTAACTGGCTTTGTGGCTCATGCATACAATACAACTGTTTATTCACAGGTTGAAACACAAAAAAAGTAAAAGAGAGATATGAACAAAAATACATGAAACACAACAGACAGCTGGCATTTGTACAAAATCGGCGCTGAGAAGGCACATATTAAATCACAAACACACACACACACACACACAGATGGCTTCAGATAAGCTGAGGCTTTTTTTGTACAGAGAGGAGAGATTGAACAAAAGACATTGTGATGCTTCATTACACAGGACCTTTGCATGTGGCCCCAGCACGATACGATCCAATCTGATCCTCTCCAGACCCGACCCATCCCAGCTCCTCTAAGCGGCCCAGTGCCACACAGCGCAGCTGGGCCGTCTGCCTGACCCGACCCGACCCGACCAGGCTGGATGCCTGGTGTCCATTGCCATCCCTCCCTCTGAATTCCCGTCACTTAGATTGAATAGCAGCCCATAGGGTTCTGGTTTCACATGTCGGCACGCTCAGCGCTGGGAGAGAGCTGGTACAGTCTCCAAGCTGCAGGAGGTCCATTGGATTGTGAAATTCATGTGGTTCATCGTGTGGCGACCATGACTTTCTACCTTTTATGTTTCTTCACTTCTGGAATTGGTTTAGCTTTTCCTTTTTTCTTTTCTTTTTTTGCACTGTCATTTTTTCCTACAAATCTTTGTTGTATTGTAAGGCATTGTTGTCAGAATGTACATGGACAGTTCATTGCGAAGTAACACACGAAGAAGATGGGAAAGAAAGCAAACGCATTACCGGACTCTACTCTAAGTGCTGCCCCCTTGCTTTAGGCTTGTGTACTGCGCGCCCAGTCCAGTGCCACGTCGACACTGCCCCACATAGCGACTGCAACGCTGTTTGCTGTTTGTTTGTTTTGTTTTGTCTTCTGAGCATGGCCTAATGTTTGCAAGCCCGCCCCCCACACAGCGTTGTCCCAGGTGACGCGAGGGCCCGGACAAGGGCCTTCATCCGGGGGGCCTGACACGCCCAGCTTTGGTGCAGACTCAGACGCTGTCTAGGGTTAACCTGCCAAGTGGTTTAGAGTACTTTGATATGGGCTTATTCCAAGTTCAGGGTTTGGAGACGCTCTTGAGTAAGTGGCTTCTATAAGAGCAGCCTCCCCTGGGAAAACACAGGCTGTAGGCTACTCAGTTAGGTTTACCACATATTCTGGAATTAAGTACATGTAACCATGTACTTGTCACTTCACCATGTACTTGAAATAGCCCTCTGAGCTCTAATCCCACGTCCTTATATACACACACACACACACACACACACACACCTCTATGTGCATAGTAAGAGCTGCTCTTTCTGAAGTGAGGTGGTGGTTAGGCTGCACTGTTAGGGCCCAGTGCTAGTCCCATAGTCCCAGCATGTGTAGTCATTGCCTGAGCATTGGGGATGTAACAAACACAAGCCCTTCTAATCCCCGTCCCTCTCCCCGACCCTACTGAACGAGCGGCACTCCACTGCTCCTTCTCTATGCCTGCAGTATTACTTGTGCAAACTCTTGCATGTTTGGAAGATCTTGCAAATGGTTGTGTAGAGCTTTTTTATTATTATGATAATTATTATTATTATTATTTCAGAAACAAACACTTCTGCGGTTTCAGTTTAGTTTTACCTAATTTTGTTATGATTTTGATTTTGTTGTGTTTTTTAATTATTTTGATTGTATTTTTTTGTTTCCTGATGTAACCTAACTCCTTTAGCCCTCTCTTTATACAGAAATACCTAACAGATTCTAATATATATTTGTATTTCATTTTGGTATAGTATTTTTATATGTTAAAGAGTAAATCTGTTTTCTGGAAGCGTCTGTGGACGAAGGAAGAATGACCCTCGGTAGGCTCCCTTAACCAATCTGTTTGTTTATTCAAACTGCTCAAACAAACTAGTTTGTAATTGGCCAAAACAAGGTAACCAATGGCTGGCCTTGTTATATAGGAGGCAGTATTGATTTAGAAAAAAAATGTTTAATATTGTATATGTTGTCTTCCATGTGAATATTACATCTAATTCATTTGAACGTCTGTGCTTTTTTATTTATTTTATCTAAAAGCTTTTCCTGATGTAGAATATATAAGGCATAATATTTGTTGCCGATTTTCAATAATAATGAAAAAAAGATGAGTAAAAAAAGAAATAAAACTAAAATAGTCAAAAAAGGGGGAAAGGCTGTAAAGTATTGATGACATCACTCAAAAGTCAGAAACTAAAGTGTTGATTGGTTCTGGCTTACACATTCCAACCACACAACCCAGTAGGGGGCCTGGCAGATGCCTTCAGAGGGTGAAACCATACTGGTTACAAGTAGAAGAGATTATACCTTTGTGTTAAATACGTCACTCTCTATTGTTCCAATGTAAGTAATGATGCTTGTTTAAACCTAAGGTGACAGTCATTTTCATGTTAGTGACACAAGCCATCAGCAAACATACAAGGTGAACACACACAGCTCGATACAGCACTCCACTCCGTTAGGGGCCTGCCCTGTGTCTCTGTCAGCTCTGTCCAAATGATGTTGCTCATGCCTTTGCTGGTGGACTGTTGGACAGTTTGGGAGTGTTTTTCGCTGACGTAAAGAGATCCATTTTGTGCAAACATGACCCTCCTGGTTTGGCTGGCCCGTGATGGATCAGTTGCAGCTTGGCAAAGTGCTTTTTATCACGAAAAACACCAAGGAAAGAGTCCTACACTTGTGAAACCTTCAGCAGTGTGTTTACTTTTCACTGTACAGTACAATAGATATTAAGTGGCCAGTTCTGATTCTTTGACCTTTTTTGTCCTTGTTTCCTTCCAAGGTGGGAGAGAAGGGGGGTTAGGTGGTGACTATTTCCATGCTCTGCTGCTGTGGACTATATAACTGACTATTTCGCAGCCCTCATAGAAGAGCCTTGTCTTTTGAAATGGAGGCGAGATCGGTGGTGCCCACAGCATTCATAGCGCATCGCATGTTAATGATGCACTTCCATCTTTCTCGGGTTGGGGGGATATTAAAAAAAGAAAAGAGAAAAAAAAGTCTTTAAAGTTTAACAGTCTGTCCTTCCCAGTCGCGCTCTGCTCTGCTCAAGCGGCTGAGTCTGTGTTCCGAGCCTCCTGCAGCATTCTAAGCTATTATCCATGAACCATGTATTGTAAACGATGCAGTGTCTCTGTTGTATTGAACAAGTGAAAGAAATCTTTACTGTTTGTTTCCTACGGATGTGCTTCTGTTGCTTTTCTTTCGTGAGTCTCCAGGATTTGATGGTTATAATTGATAATTGCAGTAATTCTGAATGTATGTAGTGCCACCAACAAATGTTTACTGAAAATCCACCCTTTTCATTCATTAAAAAAAATGTGTGTGCTTTTACTGCGTCTCCACTGAGCGGTCTGTCAACCTTCAGCTGATTCAGAGACTGAATGCTGAGTGTGTGGTGCAGCACTACTTTCAATGTGAAAAGATCTGGGCAAAGTGGGTATTAAAAGGCCTATAGGTTGCTTTCCCGTCTGAGCAAGAGGAACATCTCTACAGAAAAGATAAACATCGCCTTGAAAACTTGAAAGAGATGTTCAACTGTTTTTTTTTTCCTGATGTAGGCAAGCTGTTGCATCCATCATGTGTAGTCTGTTAGGCTACTTATAAAGGACATCTGCGTGTGTATGTTTAAGTTTACAGCACTGCAAATGCTCCACATTACATAGGCTAGGCTATGCACTTGCAGGGAGGTTTTGAGGAACACTATTAGTTATGCAAATACAACCCCAATTCCGATGAAGTTGGGACGTTGTGTTAAATGTAAATAAAAAAGAAATGCTATAATTCTCAAATCATACAAGCAATATATGTGTTTGAGAATAGTCCAAGGACAACATATCAGTTATTGAAACTGTTTTTTTTTTGTTGATATATGGGATATTTGTGCTCATTTCAAATTTTAGGCCAGCAACCTGTCTCAAAAAAGTTGGACGGCGTCATTAAAAGGCAGGAAAAGTTGAGTAAAACTAAAGAAAAATAACGGAGGACCCTTCACAGTTAATTATGTTAACTGTCAAGATGATTTTGTATAAAAAAGGCATTCTTTATTGTACTTGACATGATTTCAGCAGGCCAACTGGTAGGTGTCTTCATCATGTTTTCCTTTTTATTATGCTTAAAATGTAGCAGATCTGGACAGCACACTGGCAATTTTAGCATCTGGTTGTCCTTATGATATAGCCACACTGTTGGAATTTTGTATTGAATCCATTTTGACCTCATTATCTGGTAACATTTAAAGGAGAACTTCGGTGTAAAATGAAACTTGGCATGTTAAAACATCATAGCGAGTTGGTATGTGTACTGAGGAGCAAAATTGATTTAGCCTGTTGCATTCAGAGTTTAACTATTTTTTAGCGTTTGTCCCAGAAGGCTAACAATGGAAGTGGTAGGTGCCCTCAGACAAAGCATGACGACTACGCTATTTTTAAACCATTCAAAACAGCTCAAAGAAACTCCACACTCCATCGGTAGTACAACACAGGTCCTGAAATTAAAAACGAGGCACTGAGAACTTTGTAAGTGTACACAACATTTATTAATAAAATAGTTTTGACAGGCAGTACCTTGCTGTAGTTTCTCGTCGCCGCCATGATGAAAGTCCAAACAAGTCGACTGTACTACCTCTTCTCCTCCTATTCTTCCTGCTGGTTCGTGTTCCTCAATTGACTTGTGCGGACTTTCATCATGGCGGCGACGAGAAACTACAGCAAGGTACTGCCTGTCAAAACTAATGATATATGATATCATTCAGCACTCATTTTAATTCTCCAGATGAATAAGCACACCATAACCAAGCCACTACTGCACCTCCTTACCATCATAGATGCTGTCTTTTGAACTTCCCACTAAAACAAGAAGTATGATTTGTCACCTCTGTAGCTTGGACTGTGCAAGACTCCATTATTTCAAAGTGAATGACAAATTTTCCCAGAAGACACGGGAAACTTAGCCTGGTAAACCAGCCCCTCGTACTTCATTTCATTTTGTACAGAGGGTCCAGACACAGGGTTCAAGAACAGAGACCGTCAGAAACGATTTGTTGGAGGTTTAAACTGAAGTTTTAAAAAGGTGCCTCTGCCACCCAATCGCTAACACCTGGTCGTCACGTATGCAATTAGCATACGAAGATATGAATGTGAAAAACACACAGTAGAAAACACAACCTTAGCCCTGTAGCTATGGTGGGACAGGAACCTGCAACCATGTAAATCAGCACTTTCAATGAGTTCACCCACTCAATTAGTCTTCCTTCTATTGTTCTACCTGACACTAGCAACAAAGTGCAAAATTAACCTATTGAATCAGCTTTGACTACAGCCCTAACAAGCCAGACTCCTTGGTGTTGTGGCAAAAGTGTGCATTTGGTACACTGGGGACCTGGGTTCAAGGCCAGGTAAGGTTATTTCTCCTCCCCTTTGCTACAATTTTAAATTGGATGAATGTGGGTAAAAGCAGAAGTGTGGAATGCAGGAAGGATAGTGCAGTGGTAGCACTGGAGATCTCCACCCTCAAGGTTGCAAGTTCAACTCCCAACCTGTTCAATAGCCAACTTTGTGTCTTCAAATAGTTTAACTTAACTTAACCTAACCTAAAGTAACGTTTATTTGATCCAGCATGCAGCTGCTGATGTATGTACATTATAAAACATACCAACACTAAGGGCTCATAACCCCGCTCTGCTGAGCTCTCAAAGCTAAGCAGCTGTGGGGCTGGTCGCAGCTTGAATGGGAGACCTCCTAGTTGCTGCAGGGAGGGTGGGTGGTTTGCAGCAGGTAGGGGGCGCTCTTCTCTCTAGCTCAAAAATGAAAAAGAAAAAGTACACCACTCCCAGCACAGTGATGGGATCCTGTGCTGTAGGAGATGTTGCTGCCTTTAGTGTGGGGTTATGATTTTCAAGTTGCTTCCAACTATGCACTTTGCTGCTAGTGTTAAGTAGAGAAATATAATTGTGACTAATAGAAGTGGAAGCATGAACTGGAGTAGAAGTAAGTGGAGTATGAACAAAAATGGAAAAGCCAGAATACAGGCTGCAGAAGGGATAGTGCAGTGGTAGCACTGGATGTTCTCCACTCTCAAGGTTGAAAGTTCAAATCCCAGTCAGTTCAATAGGTTGATTTTGCACTTTGTTGCTAGTGTCAGGTAGAACAATAGAATGAAGGCTAATTGAGTGGGTGAACTCATTGAAAGTGCTGATTTACATGGCTGCAGGTTCCTGTCCCAACATAGCTACAGGGCTAAGGTTGTGTTCTCTACTGTATGTTTTTCACATTCATATTAGCACCAGAAGAGAGGATATGGATGAATGTGGCTAAAAGCAGAGTTGTGGACTGCAGGAGGGATAGTGCAGTGGTAGCACTGGAGATCCCCACCCTCAAGGTTGCAAGTTCAAATCCTGGCCTGTTCAATAGCCAACTTTGTGTCTTGAAATAGTTTACCCCACCCCACCCCACCCCACCCCACCCCACCCCAAACGTTTGTTTGATCCAGCATGCAGCTGCTGATGTATATTAAAAAAAAAACCAACACTAGGGGCTCATAAGTGAAATATATCTAATAACAAGGCATCTTCAGCCAGCAGGCAGACCAGTGGTTACCCTACTCTGCTGAGCTCTCAAAGCTAAGCAGCAGTGGGGCTGGTCGCAGCTTGGATGGGAGACCTCCTAGTTGCTGCAGGGAGGGTGGGTGGTGCAGCAGGTAGGGGGCGCTCTTCTCTCTAGCTCAAAAAAAAAAAATACACTACTCCCAGCACAGTGATGGGATCCTGGGCTGGGAGATGTTGCTGCCTTACACATGGGCAGTTAGTCATTCCTCTGATGTGGCACATGTTGGAAAATGAGTGACAGTTTCCTTGTGTCCTAGAACATTTGTCAGCTAACACGAGTGTAGTGTTTATGAAGAGTTAGACAGTTCCGATAATGGACAAAGTTATTTTTGTTAGATTCTCTGCAAAAGTATCTAGTTAGTTAGTTAGTTAGTTAGTTTCTTTCATTCTTAAGACAACTAATACCTTACCACAACTTGTCAGTCTAAATCACTTTAGTTACTATGTTCCATTACACCAGCAAACTTTCCCCTCAGTTTCCAATGAGTGCCATAGCCAGTTGTCTTGAATGAATGAAAGAAAGAAAGAAAGAAAGAAAGAAAGAAACTAACTAACTAACTAACTAACTAGATACTTTTGCAGAGAATCTAACAAAAATAACTTTGTCCATTATCGGAACTGTCTAACTCTTCATAAACACTACACTCGTGTTAGCTGACAAATGTTCTAGGACACAAGGAAACTGTCACTCATTTTCCAACATGTGCCACATCAGAGGAATGACTAACTGCCCATGTGTAAGGCAGCAACATCTCCCAGCCCAGGATCCCATCACTGTGCTGGGAGTAGTGTATTTTTTTTTTTTGAGCTAGAGAGAAGAGCGCCCCCTACCTGCTGCACCACCCACCCTCCCTGCAGCAACTAGGAGGTCTCCCATCCAAGCTGCGACCAGCCCCACTGCTGCTTAGCTTTGAGAGCTCAGCAGAGTAGGGTAACCACTGGTCTGCCTGCTGGCTGAAGATGCCTTGTTATTAGATATATTTCACTTATGAGCCCCTAGTGTTGGTTTTTTTTTTAATATACATCAGCAGCTGCATGCTGGATCAAACAAACGTTTGGGGTGGGGTGGGGTGGGGTGGGGTGGGGTGGGGTAAACTATTTCAAGACACAAAGTTGGCTATTGAACAGGCCGGGATTTGAACTTGCAACCTTGAGGGTGGGGATCTCCAGTGCTACCACTGCACTATCCCTCCTGCAGTCCACAACTCTGCTTTTAGCCACATTCATCCATATCCTCTCTTCTGGTGCTAATATGAATGTGAAAAACATACAGTAGAGAACACAACCTTAGCCCTGTAGCTATGTTGGGACAGGAACCTGCAGCCATGTAAATCAGCACTTTCAATGAGTTCACCCACTCAATTAGCCTTCATTCTATTGTTCTACCTGACACTAGCAACAAAGTGCAAAATCAACCTATTGAACTGACTGGGATTTGAACTTTCAACCTTGAGAGTGGAGAACATCCAGTGCTACCACTGCACTATCCCTTCTGCAGCCTGTATTCTGGCTTTTCCATTTTTGTTCATACTCCACTTACTTCTACTCCAGTTCATGCTTCCACTTCTATTAGTCACAATTATATTTCTCTACTTAACACTAGCAGCAAAGTGCATAGTTGGAAGCAACTTGAAAATCATAACCAGGGCAGAAACCAACTATTAGAGATTATGGTCTATATTGAAGGACTGCTCTCCTTTCTACCATAATCTAACGTGAGACATGAACTAATGACCTTCTGGACAACACGTCAGCACTCTCCCACTGGATCACCTCCCCACACTAAAGGCACAGGATCCCATCACTGTGCTGGGAGCGCCCCCTACCTGCTGCAAACCACCCACCCTCCCTGCAGCAACTACAAGGTCTCTCATCCAAGCTGTAAACTGCCCCACAACAGCTTAGCTTTTACATTTTGCATGTGGTGTTAGGTATGATGTTTTTAATATTGTAGCAAAGGGGAGGAGAAATCACCCTACCGGGCCTTGAACCCTGGTCTCTGGTGTACCAAACGCACACTTTTACCACAACGCCAAAGAGTCTGGCATGTTTGCCTTGTTGTCAAAGCACATGTTTAGTTTCCTGGAGACCCAGGTTCGAAGCCAGGCAGGGTGACTTCCCATCCCCTTTGCTACAAATGGTGTCTGAAGTGGTTGCTGTGAGGTCATCGGAGGTGCACCCATCGAGTGAGCGGTGTGGGGGGACCCCCAGGTTAGGTTGACCCCGGTGTGAGGGACCCCAGTGATGGGTGAAGCATCAGTATTTTGGGGAGATGTTTATAGATAATTATAGATATAATTCTTAGGGTAAATTAATTATAAAGCAGGAAGTAGGCTTCTGTGAACATGGTCATGCGGTGACACAGACACAAGCACCGATCTCTGTTTCTGGATTGGACAGATCCTATAGCTAGCATTGTAGGCGACGTGTGCATAGCGGTGCCATTTTAAACAGTGCTAGTACACCTGTAAACAAGCGGCTGTCAATGGGCCATATACACAACATTTATTAAAAAAACAGTTCTTACATGCAGTAGTTTGCAGTTGTTTCTTGTCGCTGCCATGATGAAAGTCCAAACAAGTTGATTGTACCACCTCTATTTTTCCCGCTGGTTCGTGTTCATCAATCGACTTGTCTGGACTGTGACAAACAACTGCAAACTACTGCATGTAAGAATTGTTTTCTTAATAAACGTGTACACTTACAAAGTTCTCAGTGCCTCGTTTTGAATGCCAGGGGCTTTCTTATACTACCGATGGAGTGTGGAGTTTCTTCCAGATGTTTTTCATGGTTTAAAAATGGTATAATCTTAGCCTAGCACTTCCAGTCACTGCGTGCACATGGACGAGTTGAAACCGATTGGAAATGGTTTGGGATCGTATCGACTTCATGTGCACAGGCTAAAAATCATATAGGGATTGGTTTCGCGAATCCGCTTGCAACCCCTGGCTTGAGCTGATGTTAATCTGCTTGGTGCCGCCTTGTGCACGGTATTGGTTTGGATAGGCTAGGATTTGCGTACTGCGCATGCACTGGAATTTTCTACCGGGGTTCTGTCCCTGATTTTCATCCATACTGAACGTCGAAGCCTTCGTTGTTGTAGCAGAGTGCCTGCTCTCAAGTAATTCTCGTTGTCCTTGATTGCTTGTAATATCAAACGTGTCGTTTCAAGAAAATCAAAAACGCTGTTTGTTCGTTCATACGGACTTCCAAAGGAGAATGCACAATATGCATGCAAATGCTTCTCTGTCAACCTCATCGAACGTCATCTTTGTTTGTATGCCGCCAGATAGTTTGTTTATTTTCTTTTTAGCAGCCGTCAGCCTGAAGTAGTTGTAACACCACTTGTTGAAAGGAATACAGCGCCATCTAGCGTAGCGGAAACGGCCAGATCTCTGACCATTATCCGCTTACACGAACTCTCATGTGCACAGGGATTTGGGACAGACCCCCCCGTTGGGTAGCAACACTCAATCCAATCCCAATCCAATCCGATACTACCATGTGCCCGTAGTGACTGTTAGCCTTCTGGGTCAAACAGTAAAAAAGAGTGAAGTTCTAAATGCAACAGACTAGCTACATTTTGCTCCTCAGCAACTCAGTATACTGTTTTAACATGCCAATTTTCATTTTACACCGAATTTCTCCTTTAATGTGCATTGTAAACGAATACGGACAGAAAACAGCCACTTGCTGTCTACGCGCTGTAAACGTTGAGTGGTGGAAATGAGCCCTTACAGCGATAATATCCTTGGCTGATGCTGCTACTATCTATGGCTTGCAGATGAAAATAGCACTGTTCAAAATGGCGGCATTGTTGACACGCCAAACGTCACGTGACGTCCAATCCAGGATTAGAGATAACTGCACACAAGCATTCACATTCAGATGTTTTTTGGAAGGATATGGGGTAAGGTTGGAAATGACTGCAGTCCAGATTCGAACACAGCACTCCATGTAAAAATTCTCAGGTCCCTGCTCTAATCACTGCATTCCGCTCACGTGCATGTCTGAAGCATGACAGTAGTGATGACAGTAGTGATGACGGTAGTGATGACGACAGTAGTGATAACAGTAGTGATGACAGTAGTGATAAAGTAGTGTTGACAGTAGTGATAACAGTAGTCATAACATTAGTGATGACAGTAGTGATGACAGTGATGACAGATAACAGTAGTGACAACACTAGTGATGACAGTAGTATTAGTATTGCTAAAGTAGTGAGAAAGTAGTGATAACAGTATTGATAAAGCAGTGATAACAGTAGTTATGACAGTAGTGAGGACAGTAGTGATGACGGTAGTGTTGTGCTTCAGGTGAAAGCCATCCTGCAGGACATCCTGGAGAAGCTTCCGGAGGAGTACATGTTGGACATCTGGTCCAAGACGGCAGAGCACTCACCGTACATCCTGGTGTGTTTCCAGGAGTGTGAGTTCACGAACACGCTCATCCACGAGACATGACGCTCTCTCAAGGAGCTTAACCTCGGCCTCAAGGTGTGTGTGTTTGTGTGTGTTGCTGGCATAACAGTCTCTTCCATCTTTCTTTGTGTGTGTGTGTTATCTGTGTGTGTGTTCATCTTTGTGTGTGATAATCTATGTATCTGCGTCTGTGTGTGTTCATCTGTGTGTGTCTGTCTGTACGTGCGTGTGTTCATATGTGTTTGTGTGTGTTTATCTGTGTGTGTGTTCATCTTTGTGTGTGATAATCTATGTATCTGCGTCTATATGTGTTCATCTGTGTGTGTCTGTCTCTACGTGCGTGTGTGTTCATATCTGTGTGCTTAACTGTTTGTGTGTATGTGTGTGTTGGCTCGCTTGCACAAGTGTCTCGTTCACTCAATTTCAGTGCATTTGTCTGTATGTGTGTCTGTATGTGTGTCTGCAGAGAATACATTGACTGACGACAGAGTAACATTTTGTAGTTTTAATTGAATAGCAGGGCAACCCACTCATCAAACCTTTCTTTATACATCTCCGCCCCTTCTCTCTCTCTCTCTCTATCTACAGCCTGGCACTGTGGTGGGCATCACACACACACACACACCCCTCCACCTGCTTTGGGTATTGTATGCTGCTGAGGTTGGTGCTTGTATATAGCTCGGGTATTGTACGTATATGTGTGTGCTGAGGTTGGTGCTTGTGTATTGAAAGCTTCAGAATCTGCAGATAACTTTCTGATTGTGTGTGTGTGCGGTGAGTCTTTGAATATTTATGTGTGTGTGTGCGCATGTGTGTGTTTGTGTATGAGTGTCTATGTGTGTACGTGTATGTGTGTGTGCGCATGTACGAATGTGTGTATGTGTGTGCATGTGTGAGTGTGTGTGTATGTGTGTGTGCGGGAATGTGTGTGTGCGTGTGTGTGTGTGTTTGTGTATGAGTGTCTATGTGTGTACGTGTGTGTGTGCGCATGTGCAAATGTGTGTATGTGTGTGCATGTGTGAGTGTGTGTGTATGAGTGTGTGCGCATGTGTGCATGTGTTTGTGTATGAGTGTCTATGTGTGTACGTGTATGTGTGTGTGCGCATGTGCGAATGTGTGTATGTGTGTGCATGTGTGAGTGTGTGTGTATGTGTGTGTTCGCATGTGTGCGTGTGTGGGAATGTGTGTGTGCGTGTGTATGAGTGTCTATGTGTGTATGTGTATGTGTGTGTGCGCATGTGTGTGTGTGTCCACAGACAGGCACGCACACACACACACACCTCAGGCCTCTTCAAACCCCAGTCATTCATCACAGACACACACACACACACACAAGCTTTGGTGATACAAACATACTGTATACTGTATGTCCTCATATTACTGTATATTATGTTCTCATGACTGCTCAGTGTGAGTGTGCATGTGTGTGTGAGTCAGGAATGAGTCTAGTTGTGTGTGTATTTAGGGCCATGTGTGTATTTGGGGTCATGTGTGTGTTTTTGGGATCATGTGTGTGTGTGTGGAGTCATGTGTGTATGTCCGGTCATGTGTGTGTGTATTTGGGCTCCTGTGTGTGTGGGGGGGGTCTTGTGTGTGTGTTTTGGGTCATGTGTGTGTATTTCGGGTCGTGTGTGTTTTTTCCAGGTTATGTGTGTGTTTGTGGTCATGTGTGTGTTTGGGGTTGTGTGTGTGTGTCTTTGGAATCGTGTGTGTGTAGCGGTGATGCAGAGTCTAGCCAGGAAGAACGAGTGGCCTCTTCGTGTGTGCGTGTGTAGCAGTGATGCAGTCTAGCCCAGAAGAATGAGTGGCCTCTAGACAAGATGAACCTGACGGTTGACGTCACCAAGAAGTTCAAGGAGGAGTTCAACCAGCCAGCCAGAAAGGGACCCTATGTATACGGACTCTACATGGGGTGTGCGTGTGTGTTAGCATGTATCCCTACTCAGATTTGACTTCATTACATCTAGGCTAGCGTAAACATGAACAAAAGGATGAAAACATTCTTTAACTTGGCAAAGCTGCTGCTTCTAGTTGCATAGTAAATGAATCCCTGAATTGATGACATGATGAAGCAAATGTACATGCATGTAATGTAATGCATAAATATGATTGACAGCTCAGGACTGCAAAGGTGTGGAGACGAGCTGAGATGTTTTGTGTGTTTCCTGCTTGTCCTTGCATTATTAGAGGTGCTCGCATACATGACGCAGGTGGCACCAAAACTTCCTGACAATCTCACTTCCTGCTACTGACACTCACTTCCTGCTATTGACTCTCACTTCCTCATCCTAATAATCTCACTTCCTGCTATTAACACCCACTTCCTTATCCTGACAATTTTACTTCCTGCTACTCTCACTTGCTCATCCTGACAATCTTACTTCCTGCTATTGACACCCACTTCCTCATCCTTCGAATCATTTTATTTTTAGTGAGTGCTGTTAAGCCTGCCAGCAGTGCAATACTGATATGACCCTGTACAGCGCTCTATAGATTTTCACCAACTTTGTGGTGTAGCCTGTTTTAATTAAATGGCATGAAAGAACAACTTGTCTTACATTTTGCTCATTGCAATAGGAAATTATGTGTTTTGCTCAAGGCTGTTGATGAGTAACACAAAGTAATGTAATGAGTTACTTTCCATAAGGAGTAAAGAAGTAAAGAAATGCACTAGTGAGTAATGTGTTTTTTAGCACTAGTGAGTAATGTGTAATGGATTACTTTTTTCAGTAACAACCCCAACACTGTCCACTGCAGGTAACATAATATCGCCAACTGCAACAAAGTATCTTGGGCTTAACACAAATAACCCCCAATTCATTTAAAAATACATCAACAGATTAAAGGACAACTTTAAATATATACACAGTAAATAATAAAACGTTCAAGTTTAAGCTACTGCTGCATTTTACACATACTGGTCCTTGTGAGGTATTACAACTTCATTTACAATTCATTAAAAAATTTAAAGCCAAGATCATTAAAATATAGTGCCGTGCCATTTCTTTATTTCCCCAACATGAGTACAGAGATCAGGCTATTTAAAATAGTACAATATATTTGCTCCCCAAAATACAAAGTACACACATCTCCAATCACAATGGTAAATACTTAATACTACCTTCTGAAAGGGCAAAGACTGCAATTTGTTAACAACCACAATTCTTCCAAATCAACAGAAGTAGCAATGAATGGATGGCTCTCTTTTAAAGGCAAGCATACGCTCTACAGATCCAAACTGTGAACGTCACTCTTCCACTAAAAGACCACAGAGTCCATGTATTTGGTAGCCCCGTCTGTCTGCAGGTCATCTATAATTTACATCCGCCTCAGCTAAATTAAATTAGAATTCTAAATAACTTAACACACATCCACTGGGAGTTGACAAGCGAGACAGGCAGGCAAAAAATGTGGTTGTTAACAAGTGCCTAGAGTGAGCTATCTTTAAAAAGGTTTCATACATTAACAATGTTTAGGACCATGTCTTAAATTAACAGGACTGACAGAAATTCAGCTCACCAGGGTATCTTGTCTGTCCATGCATAGCATCATAAAAGCGGTTTCAGCTAACTTAGGGCCGATGGTCTAAAAGTAAAAATGGGTTTTGAGGGAGCTGACAAAAAAAAATCGCATGCACAGTCAAGCAAAAGTCTACAGCTTTCGGTACAAGAAAAACAGCTAGTTGCTTAACGGGCAATTGAACAGCATACATTTACAGGAGAAACCTCAACATGCTGCTGAATTTCAGACAGTAAAAAAGGACAGTAAGCTAATGCTTGACACAATCACACTTCACTCCAAGTGAAGCTCAAACCAACACAAGGGTATAATAATGCTTTCTCGTAATGTTACCCATCATGTTTGGAAAATTAGAATGATTAGTGCCCTACTTACAAGAAAACAACGTGCAGCTTTTTTTTCCTTTTTGTAGATTTTGTCTTATTTTATTTCTTAGCCTCAAATGGACCAAGGGCAAGGATGGGAGAGGAGGATGTGCAGACATATACTATTTGCCAGGGTCTAAGTTATCTTGAGGATTAAAAAGAAAACTCAGGGCCAAAATTCTATCAGTCATATTTCATTACTCTTAAATATGATCTACAGTTAATGCTTGTTTTACTGTCCATACTTAAAAAACTGAACGGAAAATATAAGTTACTGGGGGAAAAAAATGATTCTGACCTAAGCCAGGTGTCTATGCATGCGTGTAAATAATTTTCATAAAATTACAGGAAAAACATACAAGAGTACAGGGGACTGTGCATGAAAATGACCTCTGTCTTCCTACAGTACATGCCCGTGCAACAGGTCAAGAAGTCAGCCTGATGTCCAGAATCAGTCGACCTCATCACACTAACAAATAAGGCACCTGATTCAAGTTCCACAACACAACTTGTTGGCAGCAGGGCTAAAAAAAAATTGCTGCTGGCAATGACTTTCATTCAAACAAATAAAACAAATGTCCAGCTTTACGACCACTGTGCCTTTAGTCAACGTCTCCTTCACTGTTCAGTCATGGCTTTTTTCTGTTCGCTTCATTCCGAGTATGGCAACTAAACTAATACGCTACAAACCTAAGTAAAACCACTTTGTGGGAAATAACAAATGTCCTACCAAATGTACATGTGCAGCCCTACTTGCAAGCGCTACAGGGCTACAGGGCTAGAGGTATAGGCCCCTCAGCAGCAAGTCACATTTTCTTACAAGGAACGTCATATGGAGGGAGGGGAAACAAAAATCATCAAAATCGCTAAATTTAATTTTAATAATTTGCTTTTCAATATTTACATCTTGATAACTCTGCAAAACCATTTCCAAGTCTATTTTCTCCATATGTATATATATCTTTATATAAAATTTCAAGCATGTCTTACCCCATTTAAAAAAAAAAAACACACACACACACAAAGGCAAACCTTGAATGTACATATACTGCATGACTATCTCTGTCTTTAGTCTGAGTGGTCAATAAGCTTGCCATGAATGCATACCAGCCATTTTTCAGTTCGTTTTTGAGAGTGATGTCCTTGTACGTTTTACCGGAGTTGCAATAGGATCTTGTGTTCTTTTTGTAGCCGACTTAGGAGACTCGCCCAGACGCTGTGCGGCCTCCATCTTCCTCTGAGATCTTGTCAGAACTTGGTCTTGCGTGCCTGACGAGTCAGGACTCTGTGCAGGGGAGACCACACCTGCAGGGGCTTTTGTGGGAACTGGCTTCCTCGTTTCTGCCTTAGAGTCAGAGGTTGGAGTTTGTGGAGATTTTTCACTTGCATGTTTCTCTGTTGGATTCTCTTTTTTGTTTGCATTCGTTTTTGGACTCATAGCAGTGGCTGTTGTGGTCCTCTGGGGTTTGGGGGACATCTGTGTGTGCTGGGACCTCTTTGGTGCAGGACCATCTTTATCAGCAAGGTCCTTAACCGCTTTAGGGCTGGCTGCCTTTGTGACCTTTTCTTTAACAGAAGTCCTTGTTGCACTCCTCCTACTCAAGACAGATTGTGATGTCTTGTCTTCCTTGGAAACATTTGTGTCCTTGCCACTGTTTCTCTTTGACAGCGCCAGTTTTTGCTGTGTAGCTGTGGGCAACTTCGGCTTGGATACTCCTTTGTCGTGTTCAGCCTTCGGGTCTTGGAGCTTCCTTGACTTCTGCTGCCCTTGCATTTTCTCACGCATGTGGGAGTACTTTCTCAGGATCCTGGCACTTGCTGGGTTTTTCACAGCGCCTGAGATCTTCTGGGCTTCAGTGCACTGCGCAGCGCCCCTGAAACTCTGAGGCTTGGTGGACATCCGAGTAGCAGTTGTTAACTGGTGCTTGTTCTTCCCCTTTATGGTGGTGGGGTCTGGTTCCAGCGCCTCTGCAATAAGCTTCTGACTCTTGGCATTGTTCTTTACCGGTGAAGCAATGGCAAACTTTTTCAGGTGTTTCTTCAAACGCTCTGCTTGCACACTTGGAAAGTTGCCGTGTGAGGCTCCTGCCATAGACGATGAGCTCTGAAAGCACAGCTGTGTTTCAGATGGATGTCGAGTGTTGAGATGTTTAACAATCACAAGGGACTTTGTTTCTGTGGACTGCAAGAACCAGCGACAGATACTTGATAAATCAAAGGGCTTCATAAATAGCATTTGCACAGGTGAAAATCTATGTGGTTCTAAAGGTCTGGGTTTTCGAATTCTGCGCTTGCTCTTCCAAATGTGTTTCAGCCTGTCTGCTTTGTTCCTAGATCTTTGTGCTTGGGGCCCTTCTTTATCAATCTGGACCCACCCTTTTTGCATTTTGTCAAACTTACTATTCAGGTTCGTAATTAGATGTTGATTTTCCTCTCTGCTCAGGGCCTCCAAGAACTTGGAGGGACGTGGTACTATGGGCTCAGAGTTTGAGTTGCCAGGCAAATCGACAGGGATGTCAGCTCTCCTTTTTTGACCTCGTACATTCCTCTCAGGTATGGGTTTAGGAGGCGAGCCAACAAGGCTGGGTTCAGTGTCTGTGTCTGAAGAAAGGACTCCAGATTTAGATGGCCTAGGAGATCTCTGAACCTTCTTGTCCTTGGAAGACACTGTGGGACTGGTGGCCTGAATAGCAGCAATAGCACTGCTACTTCTCAAGGGCATACGACCAGCATTCTCAGAGATATTAGCAGAGGAAGAACTGCTATCACTGTCAATACCTTGGCTTCGGCTTCTCAATGGCATGTGTCTAGACTTCTCTACAACAGAACTTGTGCCGGTACTTTGGGAATGCTCTGGTTTGTCCTCAACTACATCAGTACTTTCACTCCTTTCAGGCATGGGTTCACAGTTTTCTGCAGATTTTGTGATGGCTAGATGTTTATTGCTATCCACAGGGCTAGTCCTGTTTCTCAACGGCATATGTCCTGAAACTCTCGGGCTAGCTACAACAGAGGAGATTGACGGAGAATCAACTAGCTCCATGATGCCATCTTTACTAGGGCTGTCATGAACATGCAAATCTTTCACTGTTGCTTGTTCAGTTGTGTCTAAAAGAGCCTTGTTTGTCTCTACAGCAGCCTCCTTCTCTTTTTGCTCTTCAGTTGTTGAAGGCTGATCATTAGTAATGGGTGATGGGGAAACTATCTTCTGTTCTCCCTCTGAATCAAGTTTCTGCCTTGCCGGAGTTGACCTAAGCATCTTTCTAGTCTGCACCACTTGATCTGCTACTGAGTTCTCACAAGGACTTGAATCAGGTTTTACATCTAATTTGTCAGTGCTATGCTCTTGAGACTGTTCCCTGCAGACTACAGCACTCTGCAGAACTTCATCATTAGATGCATCACTTTCTAATGCCTTCGCCTTTACAGATCTTAATGGGCGCTTTGTCTCAAGACACTTAGTTTGTTCAACAACAGACTCAGAGAGTTGTGCTGCCGTGATCTGATCGCTTTTCTCAGGGGTCAGGGATGTGTCTTGAACATCCGAGGCTCTACTACGCAATTGTCTGTCAGAGCTGCCGAAGGTCCTAACATTTCTGCGTCTTTTTGGTTTTTTACCCTCTGGCGAACTCAGAACCTCTCTCACCACTGTTTCTTTTTCTGAAAAGGTTTCTGGAGGAGTATCAGAACAAGTATATTCATCAGCAGGCTCAACATCATGATCAACATCATCAACTACTTTGTTCTCTGTTTCACTGTGACTGCAGAGAGTGTTCAATTCGGCTTGAATGCCAGACTGTTTGTCTGATACCTCATCATCAGTGCGACTGAGGTCATCAACAGGCTCTTTCTGCAACGTCGATGTTTCTACTGCTGACTGTTCTTCTACATCTGCCAAAATTTCTAAATTAACATTCCGATCATTCAACTCTACATCAGATGATAATTCTTTCACATTAGGGTCCTCCTCCTCCTCCTCCTCCTCCTCTTGTGCAAGGGCTGGCGATTCATTTCTGACAATAGACTCATCTACACCCTTGTCATCTAAGACAGGAAGTGGCACAGGTGACGGGTCACGTGGCAGATCTTCTTTTGTCATTTCCGACACTGGTTCTACGTTGTCAGCACTTTCCTCAATCTGTTGATCATCTACCTTGTTTTGGCCATCCCTAGCAGGAAGCTCAACTGATTGCTGGTCAAGTGGCTCTGTAGAGCATAAAACTCCATCTTCTTCAGGTAGACTACCTTTCTGAGTTTCTACGGTTACTACCGGTATGATGCTTTGAGCGCTATCATCTACCTTTTCTGGGCATGTTGTCTGACCAGTCTGACTTGTTTCCACAATCATATTGATATCACTCACACCGCTCAACACATCACCAACCATTTCAGTCTCCCCTGATGTTTCTGAGGGTGATGTCTGAAAAAGGGAATCCCCGCAACCTCCAGCAAATGGCATGTCCACTGGGGGAACACCATCAGGCTTGGCAAGGACCTGTTTTGGAGTGACCATTGTGATGACAGGCATTGGTGCGGGGCAATTACCAGTTTCATTTCCTGCCGACTTCCGGGCCAGTGTTCGTACAGTTTTCAGTTCCAGGTAATCCTCCGTATACATGTGGCCCCTAATGCTCTTCCTGGCGTTCCGTCGTGGTAACATTCGGTTTGAAGGTTCCAAATGACATTCCGTGATTGATTTCCCAATATAAACTATGTCGCAATTGATATCAGGATCAATTCGGCAAACGAAACCGTCCTTTGTTCGAGGCAAAGAGCCTCTTCTGCTTTTTCTAGCTGTTCTTGGTGGGTTAGGGGAAACTGTAGCAGAGGTTCTCTGGATTAACGAAGGAGGGGTTGGGATATCTTTGGTATGTCCAGAAAAGCCTTCACTGGCAGGCTGCAGTGGTTCTGAGGGCTGACAAGATGGTGGCGCTTCAATGACGTCCGAATCTCTGCTACCTGTTTGTATTGAAGTGTCAGAAACTTTCTGGTGCTCTTCTAAAGTGCCAGTACAGAAGAGATGATTACTTGCCCCTTTGTCTTTCCCTGGTGTGCGATACTCAGAGTTGGTACTACGGATTCCTTGGGGTGACTGGAATGGGTGGTGCACAGATTCATAACCATGTGAACTAGTGAGCAGAGATGATAAAATGTTGCCTCCCTCATTCTCATCTCTGCGCAGGTCTACAATTAAACCAGACCCATGGACATTACGTGAATCAGGATAGTAACTGCTTTTTTCTAGTGCTTCCTTCTTGCTGCTCCCTTGAACTGCAAACTCCGGTGCTGCTGCTTTGCACCTGGCTTTGGAAGACAGGGTGAGCGTTCTGTCAGTACACTGGGTGTCCGAGCATTCCTGACGAGGTGCACGGCTGGCGCTCAGAGAGGTCCGCTCATCTGGGCCTGCTGCTCTCAGGGATACCTGTGGAGCAACACTGGATGAAGCAACGGCTTTCACTTCTGTCTCCAAATATCCCAGCGCATCCACAATTTGACGCTGGTGGTGCACACAAAGCTTGGCCATGACTCGCTCTAGATCAGATGTGGACTGCTGACTTCTTGTGTAAGCAAGACCCAGGTTGTGAGAGTCACTGTAAAACAGAAGGGAAAGACATGCATGAGATATCTCCACCAACATTTGGCAATGCCTTGTAATACTGAGGAACATGTTTTGATTTGATCCTTTTTCTCACATTTGGTATGAAATGTTTGGAGTTAAAAACAAGACTGCCACATTGCAAAAGTTCTCATAAACATTTATTGAAAGAAAATGTTGAAACATTCATTTTAGTTGGTCTGTAATATTCCAGTGTAATAAAACACAGTTAGATCCACTCTTTTGTGAATGAAACCACCGATTGTATTCACATGCATTAATCAAGATGCTCTAGGGCTAGGCTAATTAATAAACAATACAGGCTAAAATTAAATCACTTCAACACATCACAAATAGAAACAAATAAAATCTTTTTGGTAAGCAACAATTTCAAATAATACTTCATCTTTGTTAAACGATGAAAAAAGGGCAAACAAATTCAGTAGCAAGTGCTATATAATAAATTGCCAATTACCGCCATGATGTCCCACCAAAATTAGAGGGGAAAAAAAAAAAAAGACAAAGGGCCTACACACAATATATTTTACAGTACAAAACATTGAATTACATAAAATATGAAATGAGGTCCAGTGAAGCTCTGGTCTGCCTGTTTTACAAAACAAAAGGCTAAGGCCAGAATTCACACAGCTTATTATACTGCCATGTGTCATTATGAAGCATGATAACATTCTGGCTTACAGTGGTTGTAGAAAATGCATGAAAATAAATTATTTTCACCCTAAATCTGTGCCAGTATGCTACATCACTAAAGGATGCCAGTGAACACAAACCAAGAAGTTCAGCATGTGAACAGGTCATCGCATATCTGAGGTACTGCGAGCATCAGAGTTCGTTAAATCCATTTGGCCAACATCAAACCTGGACAGGGGGGTGAATTCATACAAGCACTTCAGTGAATGCACCTAACACTTCACAGCGGAGGGGAATTACCCAATAGGTTTGACATCAAGAACATTTCAATGAAATTTACAAATAAAATCTAAAGATTTTTGACATGTGTATATGCCACTGTAGTTCTCTGTAGTTAATCTGGCAAACAGGGGAAATCTCCAAATCTCTTAAGCCTAAAGAAACAAGGTAAATTTCTTTCTGATTCGTCCTGTTATCAGAAATGTATCTGTATGAAATGCGTAAGTGTACTTTTTTTTTCCTGAGGATGAGTCGTGTGCAAGAATCAAAGTCAGTTTTATCACATGACGCCACTTGGTTGCAATGAGCATTTAAAGAAACTCCAGAAAAAATAATTGTGTGAACAATGCATTAACAGAACTCCTGCAAACTGCAAAAATGCCAACTGCAACCAGAAACCAAGCCCATATCATACCACTGTATAAAGATACAGTCTGTTTCATTGAAATTCTGGCGTCTCGCGATTGCTATAACAACCTTGATCCATAATCCATAAAATAGAGGTTACATACCAATGCATTTAATGACATGGTATCTAAAATGTATGGCTTAAATCCAGTCTTTAATAAAACATTAAGCTTACTGGCAGGTATCAGTCTGAATCCTGTAAAACAACTGGGATATAGTTGAGATAGACGTTCTTTTCTTGCTACCATGGTAACAGAAATAAAGAATGATAATGAGCATCAAGACCTGACTGGGAACTGGTCAACAAATTTAATCCTGTAAAATATATCAAAACAGTAATAATAACAATAATAATAATAATAATAATAATAATAACAATAATGATAATAATAATAATTTGTGTTTTTCTGGAATCTTTTGGAGTGCATTTTAAAAGAAAGTAATAAAGTCTCAATTAAAAAAAAAAAAAAAAAACAGAACAAAACATTGTGTTTTGGAATACAATATTTTCTTTTAAGTGCATTTTAGTTTGCCTCTACTTCGTGCAGGCCTGGAGTATATATCCTGGAAATATTATATACCACGGTATTTTGACATACCGATACAAGGTCCAAAGGATCACAACCGCATTTTTAAATATCGACGGCGTGGTTAGTTTAGACAGACTACACACATGTTCATTTTCACTGATGAACTAAAGCAGCTGTATGAGGCTTTCACCACTTGAGGTCAGTCAAATAGTATCAGTAGTGTTCCACCTTCTAGTTAAGCTTTTGTTACAACCAAAATGCACTTCTCAAATTAAAACAGTAGTACAAGGTAAAGTTGGAAACATACAACCAAAAAAAAAAAAAAAAGTGTCTACACCGTCTTCTGGCAATATTTTGGTTCTACTCCAAATTTTGACTTTGAGCCAGCCAAACTAGAGAAAGCTGTCACAACAAAAGTACATCCGCTAGAGGTGGTAGAACACATGGCTGCTCCTTTCATTAGTTTTGTATTTTACTACGTTGCTTTGATAGATATACACAAACAGCTAATATTTTGAACAGCTTTTTGTAAGTACACTACAGAAGCGTTCAGCTCAATGACTTGATTACTCGATTTGTTAAATGTATTAGAACAGGCATAATTGAATAAAACGTGTCCTTCAATGATTGATTAATTCCCAACCCCACCCCCATCACCCACACAGACTCACTAACTTTTTAATATATCAAGGAATTCACCTTACATTGATTAAAACAGTTAATATACGCCATCCCACTCCAGTGAGATGCACATACGCATACACACGCACACAAACAGTGTTCTAACAATGACAATGTTTGAGGTGAGCTCTGATGCCAATATACACATACATTTGATACACAACATTTCAAAGCCTATATGTACACTATATGAGGTATTTCAGTAATTCCAACGAAGTAGTAGGCATTCTGTGGATAAAGATTTCACAAGAAGAAGAAGAAGAAGAAGAAACAAAAAGGGTAGTTAACATGTAAGTATTGCACCGGTCAGCTAATTACTTAAATCTGTGTATATATAAATAAAATATGTATTTATCTCCTAATTATGCAACCTGTAAGGCTACAACGGAACCCCCACAGAGAACCACGGGAGGAATACGCTTACCTTTCACTAGCCCTCAAAGTCGCTAGAATCTCATTTCTAATGCATCGCAGATCTGCCTTCTTATATTAAAATGCAATACATAAATAATACAAACAGTACAAACAACTGTAGGTAGCTGTACAGTTTCAGATTTTTCCTAAGACCAGGAGGATAAATTAGAACCTTCAAAAATAATAATAATAAAAAGAGGACAGAGAAAAAGAATAAAAGGGCAACCCCATTTCTCCTTGCCCAAACCCAAAAGAATCCAAAGATTGTAAAACATTTATGACAGTGCCTTTAAAATATTAAGCAGCTCAAGAGGGAGAACATGAAAATTTTAGACTAAAACCTGAAACATTCACACGCAACTCCTGAGTGAGATCAAAATTAATTTACCGGTTCTGAGGAAAAATCACGTGTAAGATCTGATATTAACAAATCCATCTGAGCGGTCAGAACGGCAAGAAACGGTGTGGCTTACATGAAGTCTCTGCTTGTACGAGTACATAGCATTCGTTAACACAATGACTAAAAGAGGGATGTAGCGGAGGGGCTCCCCCGCTGCGCTCCCCACCAAACATGCTACTAGTCCATCAAAAAAAGTCCCCAAAGTGTCAAACGTAAGATACCCAGCCATCCTTCAAATACAAACCATGCATTTCTACAACCAGACCTTGTGGGGGACACTTAGTTACAAAAACCTCTTGTCTTGGACACAGACGACAGGACAAACATTGAGCTACGAGAGCTTCCACTGGCTAGACACACCCTTCCTTGCTAATGAGCAGAGCCAGAGGATTGTCATGGAAACATGCAGCTTGCCGCATTTCATTGTGAAGCCGTTTAGTCTGTTAGAGGTTCTCTTTTTCTTATTTCTTTTTTTTTTTAATCTTTCTTTCCTTCTTTTTCTCTTCATCAAAGCTGAGTAGTGATCTTACTTGCTATACATTACAAACAAAACTAAATCATTTGTTAAAAATATTTCTCGTGATCTTCCTATGGCCTTTTTAAGTGTTCAAAACACTTATCCTGTATAAGTAAGATATTTGTCTTCACATAGCCTACAAGGCGTCTTACTTCTTGACATTTGTCTCAAGACCCGTAGTGCTGCCACAGGCCTTTAACATTATGTTCAAATTTACAACGTTTTCAGGAAACCCTGACAGTTTTTTTCTTTTGTTTTAAAAGAAAAACAAACAAAAAAGGAAAATAAAAGCATCAAGCATCACATGCAAGAGAGGCCATGTGCATCAGTACTCCCCTACAATCTTCAAATTTGATGTAGTCAAAGGAAGGCTCTATTCCCTGATGATTATTACTGAATTCCTGGTTCAGCTGAACAAACTGTTGAAAAGTGCAACTGCAAAGAAAGACGTTTAAAAAAAGAAAACCTGCTGTTGATGTATACAAAACCTCTGAGAATATAGTATAGGACATTCTGAAAGTATTGACCTAAGGTACAGATATGAGGTGTATATGGTATGTGCTGTTGTAGGACACTTCACTTTGATACCAACAAGTTCTTCAATCTTCTTCTGTAGGGGTTCAGTCGAGTCGGTCTCCCATCTGCATCGATATACAAATCCAAAACCCTTTGGGGTAAAGTGGTTCAATCAAAGTCTTCAGTGTTTTAGGGGCCATAGCAGCAGTCTGACTTTCATCAGTGCTTGGAGTAAAAAGTATGGCACAAAACAGTAGCAATAACCTGATCAAGATCCTCTAGAAAAGAAAAAAAAGAATGCTAAACTGTCATCACCTTAAGTCACGTAGTGTAGTAAGCGCAAGTTGTTAGAGAGTGCTTTTGTTATTTGGTTTGCTTGCCCCAGCTCCCCGTGGCAACTCAAATCCAGGTTCACCAACACCCACCCGCCCACCCACCCCTCCCTCCCTCTCTCCCATCTTCAATTGCCAGGATTCTGCTCAGCAGCAGTTTGCAGTGAAGGGGTCTCTCCTTTCTTTCTTTTTCTTTCTTTCTTTCTTTCTTTCTTATTAGGATAAGAAAATCTGCACTCGTTTAAAACTAATCACTATTTTTTTTGTATCTGCGGTCCATGATGAACAATTATCATTAAAAAATGTGTTTTGGTATTTAAAAATCCCTGCTTGGGCTTCCAAGCCCACGTGACTGCAAAAGAAGAAGAGAGCCAACTTCCATCTGCTCGGTGAAATCTCTCTCTCTCTCTCTCCTCTTCACTCATCTTTGGAAACATCAGCGCTGGGTGACGCTTCCTCGCCGAGCTCCGGCGGCTCGCCCTTCCCGCCCACCTCCTCCTCGTGCTCCTCCATCTTCAGCTTCAGCTTCTTCTTGGGCGGGTTCTTCAGCGTTCCGAGACGTTCTTTCACTTTGTACTCCAGAGTGCTGTGAGGTATTCCGTATACGGTCTGGGCCTTGGAGACGCTCATCTTGCCGTTCATCACCACGGCGATGGCCTCCTCCAGGTTCTCCGTGTTGTACTGCCGGTAGCGGCCCCGCTTCTTGCGCGGCTGCTTGAAGCTGGAGTCGGCCTCGGGGTCAGAGGTGGAGTACGGCTGCCCGGAGATGGCCCGCTCCGCCTCCGAGCCCAGGCACTCCCCCGCCTCGTCGTGGAGGCCCCCCATGCTGCCCCTGCGGCTGTGCTTGGGGAAGATGGAGTGCAGCTTCTTGCCCAGGGCGTCCTCGGAGTAGGAGCTCATCAGCAGGCCGTAGCCGTGCAGGCTGGAGTTGTGGGAGCTCCAGGACAGGTCCACGCCCCGCACCTGGGGGATCTTCAGGCCCACCGGCGGCGAGTGGCCCATGTCGGGCTTGTGCTGCAGCGACTTGAGGGTGGCAGGACTTCGTACAGGCACAACAGAGGTTTCGCTGAGATCAGATAAGCCCTTGTGGTCATTCTCTGCAGCGTTCAGTGGCGGCTTCGAGAGGTTAAAAGGCGGCTTGGTCCAAGGTTCATTCCTGAGTAGTGTGGAGGGCAACGGCTTGTGTTTCAAGAGTCCCAGAGGTTCGGTTTGGCGTTCAGTGACATTTCGGCCCGGCAGGTTCTGCTCGGAGTGAGTAAACAGTTTAAGAGGGGAAGGGTGGTTGTCACACTCCCCCATCCCATCGTCCCGCGAGCTCCACCGAGGCGGCTGGTCGTCGGCATCTCTCGAGCTGTGGTCACGTCTCGGGGAGATCCTGATTGAATGGAAGGAAATTGGTGTAAGCAGAGCTTGCACAGCTTTTTTTTTTTTTTTTCGTTTCTCTTTTTTGTCTCTTTTTTGTTCTAAGGGAAGGATGGATTAGGGAGGGGGAGGATGTGGCCACTCCTTTATTAGATGACCTTGCCAGGGTAACATCACTTTTTTTTCCCATTTGTCAAGAAATTTGCTCTGCTGAATTACAGGAGGTACAAGAAGGCTCCAGTTACTTGGAATTAGTTTATTTGGCTTTTTTTTTTTTGTCCTCATATTACAAAAGGATTGACTCAAACGAAACAAAAACAAAAGGAGATCCAGTTGGAAAACAAACTAAATAGGGTATAAAACAAGGAAAAAAATAAGAAACAATAATAATGTGGGGGGGAAAAGGCTCTATGCTAAAATCCAGCAGCAAGGTTCAGTGAAGCCAAGGACTCAAAGAAATATGTTCTGCAGACAACAGGTTCTGCGAGCGAACATGAGACTTGCTGAAGTGCAGCTGAGGAGTAATGACGTTACCACTAAACAAGCACAGCTATAAAAGAGTCAGCCAAGGTAGAGGGAGAGCGTTAGCGTTAGCGTCCACCAAGAAGGGTGTTAGTGAAGGGGGCTTGGGGATGCTAGGAAGCTAAGCTCTAGCAGTGCTGTTTATTTTTAATGATTCTGGGAGAGCAAGTGACACACACACACCACCACCACATACAGCTATTTCTTTTGATTTGGAGAAGGGACAGGGAGAAGGGCAGCAAGCTGATTTGTGAGACAGGCATTTCTTTTTTTACAATAAGTCACAATCTTTTAAGCGATTTGACTTGTACTGTACACAATTTATGTGCTTAGTTCTGAATAAACTTTTCAAAAGCACAATTTTCCAATTTTACGCAAACATGAGGATCTTAATCAGGCTAGCTAGAGTATGGAAACAAAAAGTAAAATAAATGAACTGAATCATCAAACTCCATGAAATGGAAACCTTATACCAGTTATTCAGATAAGAAGAGTTTCGCCACAAAAGAGAAAAAGTTGTCATTTGGTTAAGGAGATGAAAGGTGATCATTATAAATAAGAGTAAAACAATCAAAAAGGAAATATTTAAAGGATATTTTTTATGAAATAAAATGACAACACAATAAAATCAGAATAAAAACAGTGAACAAACGGGATAAAATAAAAGACACAAAGAAGCATGAAATATGACAAATGAAATCTGAACATTGTAATGGCATGGCGTAGTGTCAAACACTGTAATTGCCTTTGCTGGGGCACTCAGATGTGGCTACACACCGTTCAGCAAAGTGACCTCAGGGCGAACACATGGCGTTTCACTACTGTACCCTTCTCAATACTTAAAATGTAAACAAAGTTGACTCAAAATGTACCAAAACAAAAAGAAATAAATACATAAATGCATTACTTTAGCACTGTATTTGGAAATCGTATATGAAAATGTGTTATTTCTGTTGGAGTGCAGGCTTCCACTTACCCCTTAACCAAAGGTGCTGCGGAGGCCCTGATGGGCACAGGGCCTCTGTTTCGGCTCTTCTTGGTCGACAGATCAAGGACACCATCTGAGGACACACAAACACAGCCAAGGTCACCCAGGCACGCAGGCAGGCAGGCATCCTTCACTTGCTTAACAACATTTTAAGGCAAATTCAGTCTCAAATGAAGTGTGTCTAAGCCAAATCAAGTGAGTCAGCCAAGTGTGTGGAGTCTGAATGTCATGGAAAGGGAACGAGAACGGGCGAAAGGAGAAGGGAATTCCGATGGGAACATGAACCCCCGATGCATTTAGCCATTTCAACTACCCTTTGCAAACTAACAGGCTTGCAGCACAAATGCAGATATACCCCAACACAAACCAGAAGAAGCAGGTTATAGGGCAGAGAGCAAGAAACGGTTTTATGCCTGAAATGATGAAACCTTTCAAAGTCATTATGACTACTAGCAAATGTTAAATGTAGCCCACTGTCCCACGCCTGATTTCAGGCACTATGCTGAGATCTCTCAGGCCTGAGGTTATCTGTAGCAGCAGCAGAAACAGCACAGACCTCAAGATCCAACCCCAAACCCTCCCCCCACCATCATCCGCCACCCCCCGGATCCCGCCCCCACCTTGCTCACAGACGATAACTTCGGGCTTCTTGACGGTGAGGTCGAGGGGAGCCTCCTGTTCCGCCATAAGAAGCTGGCTGAGGACGGGGTTCCTGGCCGAGGTGAGGCCGACGGGGGCGGGAGACGGAGACGGGGAGGGAGAGGGGGCGAGAGCGGGGGTCGAGGCGAGGGCCGGGGCCGGGGCAGGGGTGGGGGAGGGGGAGTGTGTGGTCAGCAGGCTTTGGTCCGAGGTGCCGTTGGGCTGAGTGGTGCCCTGAGCAGAGCTGGTTTTTGAGGTATATTCGGCAGCAAACTGACGGATCATTCGCTGCATTATCTCGCGAGCCACTACAGGAATGTCCGGGTCTGTGAAGCTTGGTATGTCTACAGTCAGGGCAGAGAACAAACACGAAAGTGAATGTCAGTTCCATTTGTCATTGTGATCACACGGCACATCACAGCACACAGTGCACACAGCGAAATTCACCTCTGCAGTTAACCCATCACACACACGTGAGCAGGGGGCAGCCATGACAACGGCGCCCGGGGAGCAGTGTGTGGGGACGGTACCATGCTCAGGGTACCTCAGTGGCAATACTGGCGACCTGGGATTCAAACCTGCAACCTTGCGGTCACAGGTCCGCCACCTTAACTGCCAGGCCACCACTGCCCAAACATATTCTTTACATACTAGGGCTGCACGATATTGGAAAAAAATTGTGATATGCGGTAACATTGCTGGATGTTGCGATGACGATATATTTTGCGATAAGTAAACATTAACATTTTTAAATATAGTTTAAACATTTAAATATTTAAATATAGTTTTAACATCTTTCAGCTTAATCTTCACCGCTAGGCCGTAGCCAGTGCGCAGCCTATGGGGTGGATATCAAGGGCAGTAGGACTCAATTTCATTTCCCAAATATCTTCATATGTTTAGCATGAAACATCTTACAGTAATGTTCCATTTATTGCAGTTAAGCCATGTTTTGCGATATATATAATATATATGTAATATATATATAATATTGTGTATTGCGATATCACGATATTTTCAATATATTGTGCAGCCCTATTATATACAGCACAGTTCACAGATACCCCAACAAACACATCAAGGGCAGATGACATTTATTTTAATTTCTGTTGGAAGCCAATTCCACATTTAGCAAAAGATGGGGAGAATAAAATGGCAGCTAATTTATAACGTGTCGCAGGCAAGTGTTGTGTACCTTTCCTGTGCAAGACAGCATTGAGAAATTCCTCAGCTTCCCTCTCAAGATTGCTGATATTGAACTGATCTTTAATGAAGGACAATGGTCTTGCCACGCTGCCCAAACTGTCGTTGTTTAGGCCAAGTAAATGTTCCTGTGACAGGAGAAAAAGAGAAAGAGGCAGGGAGAGAAAGACAGAAAAAGAGAGACGAGAGAGTGAGAGAGAGAAAAAGAGAGAGAGGCAGAGAGAGAGAGAGGGAGGAGAACGATTATAAAAAAAAAAAAAGGAACTGAGGTTAAGGGAGTTACACATATGCCATTAGGCCTTCATATTAGCGAGATCCAGGCGGCCAGTGTTTCTGCGAAAAGCAATAAAAGAGCAAACAACATGTCTCAATATGTTTCTCTGTGGTAGCTGCCTTCGGCATGGCTCCGGGATCTTTCAATGAGGTGGAAAACCGTGGATGGGTTAGGAGGTGGATGAGTGGGCCAATAAATGGCTGAAATTACATCCAACCATTTCAACACAACACTGGGCCACTTATCAGGAAAGTTATTATGGAGGTGAGAGGGGTTGGGAGAAAGAGAAAAGGCAGAATGGAGACTGAGATGCAGGGGGGAGGTGGGGGGAAGGCAGGAGGAGGTGGAGGTGGTGGAAGGGGTGAAGCAGGAGGAGGAAGTGGAGGAGGAGAGGAAGTGAAGGAGAAATAAAACATGCAGGCAAAGGAAAACTACCTTGACTTTCTCTCGTCTTAAGCAGCAGAAAAGACAATTCTCATCAAATGACCAATCCGAGACCCCTTCAGGCTGACAATCTGCAGATCCAAAAGAGAGGAAACAGAGTTATAACACAGCAGTGGATTACAGCGCGGTCCTCGGAGTGACCTGCATTCTTCAACAGAGGTGGTCGACGGGTGATTTGAATGGCTGATGCAGTCAATACTTTACAATCGCAAAGACGAATTGTATCAGTTCATACATTGAGACACAGTGAAGACCACTCACATACACACAGAAATGAGGGGAAATGTCATGGGGATATGATGATATTCAACAGCAACTTGACATTAATGACTACTGCGCTCGAGTCAGACTGCAGTGCCGAGTGCCTCTGCCAGACTCAGTTTTTTCTCTTTTTAAATTAGTGACTCTATATTTTACCACCTGGAATATACAAAGTAGACCATCACCTAACATGGTCCGGAAAGAATGAAAGTACTTGTGTTCGTGTTGGTTTGACACTGGCTGGTTTAAAAATACAGCCCCTGAATTTGCTGTCTGTCAATAGCTATATGGAGAAGTCGTTGTTATGGAAACACCCTCTGGTGTTTCTGCCACTGCACTCATGTGATCGGCCTTACTGCAAAGTGACGTGTGCGCGTCCCTGCAAATGATATGCCTAAAGTGGGCCGAGGAATGCCTCCACAGCACCCGTCTAGCCCGTGCTGCTTACTTATTTATTTATTTATTTTTGGATTCTGTACTCACCTCCTTAGTATAACTCCCAGTAAAACCCACTTACACTGCTTGGTAACAGCGAGGCCAAAATGGGAGGCTAACAAAACGTCATTTTCATCACTACGGAAAATACGGCACTTAATATTATTACGTTTCATTACAGAATTTACGGCACGTAATCCAAGTAAAGCTATGTTGTAGGCAGGAGAGCACGCCTATGCTTGAGTTATTGTCCTGCTGCCATTCAACCTTAGGAGACAAAATAAGCGTATTATGTGGTACAGTAGGCAGCTCGGGGGTGTGTGGGGGGGGCGGGGGGGGCACGGGCGGGACAAGCATGCCACACATTTGCAGCTGGGTTCCAAACATGACCAAATCTCCTGGCATAAGTTGCGATGTCATGAAATGGCCACAGCAGTCACGTGACTGGAGGTATTGTTCCTTTCTGCTCGTCACTACCCCTACTGAATGTCCGTGATGGACACAAAAATCTGCACTTTGCTCAAAGGAACCTCTTGTATTGTCATCGTCCCGTGCGTCTCCTTCTGCACTCGAGCAACAGCGGGCCCCAAATAATGGCCGCCATTGTCCGCGCCACAAAACACATTGTCAAAATATCTGAAAGGACTGTGGACTTTCGCTCTGGCACAACTCCAGCCAAAACCCAATCTCGACGCGCGAAAACAAAGCCTCTTTCTGCCCGCGTGGCCTAATGGGGCAGCCCTATGTGGACGAGTGAATGGGTAAGTGTGCCAGATGTTGCGATAATGCGCCTTTGTGAGCAGTACGTGGACACGAGCGTGCCAAATTAGAGAGGATGACAGCATCTTGCACAAGACGCGGCAGCACCGATAGCGAGTAGTGTCCTGCAGTGGCAGCGGTGGCAGTGGTATGGCAATGGGGCGACTGGAGCGAGCGTTGAATGTCACTGAGCAAAGAGAAATGCTACTTGGCCAAAGGGCTCTAACATTAAAACAACACTAAAGCACTTTTCCTCTTTGGCCACCCTACAGGTTGGAAGCAGAATTATCTCTTGCGTCTCATTTGAACTACAGATCGGCAACCCGCTTTTGCAAACGTACATAGTGCAGTTATAGCCTCTAGTGGGCCAATTCAGAAGTCAGAATTCAGAAGTAATGTTCATCCTGTTACGAGTTGATGAACCACTGAAACGATGTTGGAAACATTATGTTAAGGTTGAACTACTTAGTTTTGCTTTAAAATAACCATCCCAGGGGGCAGCGGTGGTCTACTGATTAGGGAGTTGGTCTTGGGATTGGAGAGTCGCAGGTTCAAATCCTGCCCTACCCATGGCTGAAATGCCCTTGAGCAAGGCATCTAACCCTACACTGCTCCAGGACTGTAACTGAAACCCTATAAATAACTGCAAGTCGCTCTGTGTAAGTCAGCTCTCTGCAAGTCAGATAAGTGTAATGTAATAAAATGTAATCCTTAATAAAATGTGCTGTACGTATTTTTCTGGCCACTTGAGTTTATCACCAAACTACAGCCTCTGTGGACAACGTGTGGGCGGAGTAGTGTAAAAAAGCCATGCATGCACGCACATAGTGAATGCCTTACTATGCTATAACCTGGGCATTCAGAGAACCACTGACAACCAAGGACTTGGAAAGACATTTCTAGCGCCAATTTCTGTGCCTAATTTAAAGGACAGCAGGTATTCCACTGGGATCATTTGGTGTATTCCAATTCATTCAAGAAAGACAGGTGTGGCAATTAAACAAAAAAAACAAAAAAAAACAAAAAACAAAAAAAAACTCAGTTGGTGGAGGAAAAAGAATATAGTGTGAATTGCCCCTCCATAATTGGGGGGTACAACATTTTACATTAACTACACAATTATGTTGGCAACCACCCAAAGCGGCTATTTTTGTCTCTTTGGGGGGTACTGGGGCTTAATCGGGGGGGTAACGTATCGTACCTCCCCCCCCCCATAACTCCTGTCATTGGAATGAACCCCACTAAATTAATGGGAAAGTGCAGTCAAAATCTTGCGTATTGAGCTCAAAATGGAGGTCTCTGCGAAGTCCAGTGCCAGTGTGGCACATATATGACCCGAATAGCCCGGCAATTAAGCTCTGGCCCTGACACGGCGCTCAGCTCACAGCGTGACGACCACTGCCTACCACCCACACCTGTGGAGCGGCCGCTCTGGATGACAAGCCGGTTTTTATAGACGAGGGCTTTCAGCGAGGCAACAGCCTCCTGAAGTGTGGCCCATTCTTCGCTGTGAATGCGCCGCAAATGCTGCAGCCCGAATTAGGGCTTGTACTGTGTGACATGCAATTAAGGTGTGGGACGCCCACCGTGACGAGTCTGCCGCGCGGCGGTGGGGTTCTGCTTGAGCAATGATCTTTGACATGCCTGCACGGAGGAGTGGCTCGTTTACACAATCACGCTTACTGTTTTTGACCCAAAACGCGCCCTTCCCTCCAACCCCTTTGCTCAGCGACACACACCAGCTCTTTAAACGGTCACCTTGGTCTTCTCTCAAGTCGAAAAAATAGAATCATATACACCTTTTTCTGTGATGCAGACCATGTCGTGAAGCATGATTTACTGCCTCTTGGGGTTATCAATCTCACATATCTGGGTGTTTTCTTCGTCAGTCCTGTTCTGATGCTGATAAGTAGTGACAAGGACTGTATGCGGCTTATCGTGGGGTGCCTCACTCACCTTTATATAGTCTAAGGTCCTCTATCAGCCTCGACCCAAACAGTCCTTCCAAAATGCTCTCAAAACCTGGGGAGAGGGAGAGAGGGATGACAACAGATGACAATGCCACTCAAAACCAAATCTGTCATCATAGACATGCTAGACAGAGTCAAACAGAAGCGGCAGAACAGTATACATCATTACCATTTAAAAAATAATTAAAAAAAAAAAACACACATTTGTATGTTATTATTAGATTTTTTGCACCCTGTGAAGAAATCCAGGCTGACTGGTCTGCAACAATCAGCTAACTAGTGTAGGCGTCTGGGTTCTTCTACTTCAGAGGAACTGGTTATGGCTTAACGCAAAAACATGACTACTGTCATCATGTCACCAGAGAGTGCTGGTTAAATGTTAGTACTTCACATGTCGCCTAGCAACCACTTCAGCCTCAACCAGGATTCTTCACGGTGGGGACGGAGAAGGAGGGGGTCAGTTCATGAAAATATGAAAGTGTAGGCTACACGTTTATTCCAAGATAATAATGGTTTGTTATCACTGGTGAAGCACACGAGCAGAGCTCAAGAGTGTGGAGGGGGGTTGGGTGTTGTCTATTCAAATTAATGTTGAAATGTAAGCAAGTGTCTGAAATGCCTTTTCTGTGTGCAAGTTAGATGTAGTCAATCGTTTTTTTTTTTCAGATCTATAAAAGCATTAGAGAGCACTACACCTTCTGATGTGTGTCTTTGAGTTTTGAGCACCATATGAGGCTTTTAGTGAATTTGTAATACGCTGATAAAAGACTCCATCTCAAAGGGCATTCAAAGACCCTCGCCAAGGCCAAGTCCCATATCTCACAATGTTAGAAGCACCAGTGAGGCTAAATCAGACAAGCCACCACTCCATTGCTTGAGGAAGAAAACACATTACACACAAAATAAAATGAATAAAACAAAAATAATAAAATAAAATTTAAAACTGCTTTATTTAACAATGCCAACACCTATTAGTTTAGCTTGCTAGTTTAATTTTGGATTGATGATTAATCCAGTAACACTTTGATGCCAAAAATAAAATTAATATTCTATATTTAAAGGCCAGAATTTAATGTAGTTATTTTAAAAATGAAACTATTTTAATAATCATCAAACCACAGACATCTGTTATGCATCTTCTGCTGACTGAACATTTGGCTAGTGAGACTAATAACATCGCCTTCACGTAATTTGCTGTTCTTAACTATAATTATAAAATATTTTAGACAGAGCAATGTGCTTTTGTCAATATTTGTTTAGGCTACTGCACTGCATGTTGGCACCCAAGCTTGCATTTGACCTTCATCTCTCACCTGCTTTTTCATTGGTTGGTTACTGATGTGGCTGACGGAATTTGCAGAGAGCAGAAGGAGGAACAACAGACGGTGGCATGGTCTGGGGTTAAGATTCTCTAGTCGAAGCAATTTAACACATTTTCTGCTAGTCCAGCAAGCGATGGAACATGTAAAATAGCTAGCCGGGACTGAGCCTGGCCATCTGTTTGCTGTGAGAGCCTGTGCAAGCGTTTCCTCCACCGCTGTGACTATTTAGGCCAATTACATGGATTTTTTAGGTCACAAAAAGCTAACCCATGATCAAGTAAAACACCTCAAGCATTCAAAATGCACTGCTACAATTAAAAAAAGCAAATTTTCCATTTTGTTTTGAATACCTGGCCCTCAGCATCCGTATTTTACAAGACTTGCATGCCTGGAAGCACTTTGTTTTTCTTAAATGATATGATATGCATGGCTTGTCCGTGGCTGAAAGGGAGCTCCTCTGCAAAAGGGCTGTTTCAGAAGCAGCATGCTAAGCTTTAGCATAATTACTGCCACTAGAGCAGGCTGCAGCACGGCTGCCTATGGAGCATCCAAAAAGTAGGTTAAGCACACCCAAATGCTGCTGCTAAAATAATACTAAGTTAAATCATGTGGCTACCTCACCAGCAGCCGCTTTCAAGCCTCCTAAGCTGGTCAAATTGTAAACATATACATATAAACATGAAACAACAGCAAACAACGTCATTTTGGCAGAGGCTTAGCCCAATTTCAATGGCCCACTTTTTAACAACATTAAGGCCAAAAGCCAACACATTTACAGAACAGTAATTTTAAGTGAAAAGCCTATAAACAAAACTTACAATAGAAATGCAATGCTTGAATATTACTTGCAGCTTGCAAATACACTGTACCATTATTAGGAGTACCCTGAACGCATAGCCTGATTGCTCCCTCTCAGAATCAGACACATATTTTTTTTAAATGTCTTCCACCAAAGCCATCCATGCGTGCTCCTAAAGCATTTCAGACTCAGGGGAAAAGTAGGTCAGCATCCCAAGTTTGACACATCAGCCTGACATCAAAGACTTCTTCAGGAATTCATATTTGAGCAGTTTACATTTGCAGTACAGTTGAAAGGGCCCATTACGACGATGACAGGGAAGAAAAAAATGAGGCACACAGATCTTATGACCACCTCTGAAAATGCTCGCCATTCAACGCCGATTCTATAGATGGCACAAATGCTATTCAGCCATCTGATCAGCTTTTAAACGTGTTTCTCAGATCCCACGTGCTCCTACATCACACAGATGAAAAAGGCAACTGTGGAATGCATACAGTGAGAAATGCCTGCTCCCTTTGCCCCAGACAGGGTTAAACATTTATTTAATTAGGCTACGATTTCAATCATGCTTTTTTCCCCAAACCTAATTCTCCCACTGAAAGAAGAATTAGCACACAATGACTAGATTGGCACGTGCTCTGCTGCAGTTAAATATTTGGGAGATCTGAGATCCACTAAAGGGATTACTGGAGGTTTAAAATATTCTCAATCCAATGGGAAGAGAAAAAAAACAGCCGCTAGCCTATACCCCCAAGATTAAAGATCAACAATGCTTTTGAAGCCACTTCAAATGCTGAACCAAACCAGACCAAGACCACAGAGCGGTTTTGGTCCTACTCAATATTGACTCAGATTGATAACACTGACATATCTTGCATGCCAAAGGGTGGCGTGGCCAAGGCCTATGGCCATACATTTCTGCGATTAAAAATACCAAAAGCGCTGGAGGAGACGTCATAAAACAGCCTTATCAAAGCTAGCACGGAGACAAGAAAGGCCTCTAAATTATCTCAAAAGAGGGGAGGCCAGAAAAGAAGTGGCCTTCACAAAAAAAACAGTGCGTTCGTCGGGGCACATGTTTTATCATATGATTTTCTCATGAAGTGGCGTGGGCCTTCAGGGCCTCACAAAGAGCCTCATTGAGACGGTGCATGTAAAGATATGCATTCCTATTTGTGCAGGGTGGGGTAAGGGTGCTCCAAGCATATACACGAAGGCATATGGTTCAGCATACAGCCCCAAATATTTCTCCGCTTTAGGACCTACTCAACACAAGACCTAGACCAACAAACTTAGTGGGTTTGGGCAACTCTGTCATTCATCTGACGCTTCAGGAGAGCCCAGAGCGGGACCTTGTGCGACGATCAAAATGGGTGTGGGGGGAGCAGGCATGAGTTATTGTGCTATTTCTACATCGAGATGCTGTTACTGTTGCTGTGCAACCACCTGCGCCGAGCTACACCGACATCCTGTCTGCACAAAAACAAACAGCAGAGCCGAATACAAACCCTGCTGTGGTCTAACCACACACACACTCACACACCAGCTTGTGACTTACAAATATATGACAAAACAGCTGGGGCTGAAACTGTAATCCCGAGGGGGGGGGGGGGGGTTGAAAAGTGATGAACACAAATACATGAATCAGAATTACAGGCTATATAGTTTAACATCCTGCATCCAGAATGCCTGAAAATTTGCTTTCAGAGACGCAAGCACTGCATTGGAATACGGTGATTAGTGCTCTGCGCTGGCTGTTCTTTTACTGGTTGGAAATTCTAATCTGATCTTAATCTGCCATCATATTGGGCTGATGCATTTGACCTAGCTTGTAACAAATATGAACACACCCAGACATGATAGTTATTTCATTCCACTGCAAGATTTTAGTAATTGTTTGTATGGTCAAGCACCATAGTCCTACCATTTGTTTCAAACTGCTGACATAAAACAGCCATAGTTTGACACACACAAAATGGTCCATCAGTCAGAAAAACCTTCAACATTAGTAAGAGCGATGAACTTGACTTAATTCTGCCTGTTTTGTACAACCTCTCCTGGACCACTCTCTCAAACAATCAATAACAAAAATGCAGCTGGATGCCTGGTGCCATCCAACAATTTGTTTGACCTATATTTGCGATACTAGGACTAAAACCAGAGCACGCTGGCTGAATGCAAGATGACAACTTCAAGTCTGTCCAATTATAACAACTCGACTTGTAATTACAAAGGACGGACGAAGTGCATAGGACAAGGCAGCAAGGAACAGACAACTCTTGATATGACATATGAAAACTGCATAAAAACGGGGGGAGGTCATGTCTACAGCAGAAATGCATCGAATCTTACAATGCTCAATGCAATTCTTTAACACATGTACACGCCCTGAGCTACACGCTCGTTTGTGTTGCTGCTGCGATTTGTCATGAAGATTGAATGTAGCCTACTGTGACGCCAAAATTTCTTTCAGTGAGGGGGTGACCATGTAGAGGGCTTTTTGGCCTAAAACTAAAAAGCTAGACAAATAATCTGGTTGTTGCAACAGAAATCCTATTCAGAACGTGTGCATCAAGAATACAGAGCACATTTCCAATAGTTTGGGAAACAAAAGCCATTTGTGGGTCAAGCGTGAAAAAGCGAGTGGGTGCCCCAAGCAAATGTATACAACGGCGCTTTCTACTTCTTGTTTTTTTTTTTCACTACAAATCAAAATTGCACGCCAGTCCAGACATTCAAGTCTATTGGGAAGCAATAGGTTAACGATATGTGTATACATACTGCAAAATAATGTCTTAGAAAGAAAGGACCATGAAAACAGTTAAGTTTTGCATAAAAACATTACGATGCATACAACACAACTACCGGTAGCGACTTATCTGCAGGCGTACATTCCCCACCCACCCCATCTACAACACGCAGTTGCAAATACAAATAAGCCAAATGCTGTTTTGATGTCTTTTTTTTGGATGGCTCGATTTTACATCTGTGTGGCATGTACGAAAAAGAGGGCTGCAGACCACACTCGAAAAACACCATTTGTAAAGGTCGGGATCACTGACATGCTCATGCAGCTTTGACGAGCTGGGCTACAATCGTCGCTACCTCGCAGTTAAGTATATTGAACGCGACTTAAGACCACTTCCCCCATTGCAAAGGCGAACACACCCCAAAGCAGATGGGAGAAAATCCAGTTTGGCAAGTACCATCTAAGCCACTAACCCCGAGCGTCAGTCAAAGTGCAACGAGTGTCGCCCTCCCCCACTAATATAGCTACAGTACACAAGAAAGAAAAGGGAAAAAAAACATATCACATGAGCGCGCACACAAGCAAAATGAGTATTCGAATACGGCACTTTCATCCAACCCCCCTCATTAATAAACCTTATCAATCGCCATGGTGATTTCAGGTATAACCATCCTGCGGTTTGGAAGAGCAACTTCAAACAACTGATAGAATATCCCTCACATTTAAGGGGTTTAAAGCCACCCTGACAATTTCATTTCGCCTACTGCACAAAATGACTAACAGAAACATAAGAGGTGCAGATGGACGAATAACTTGACATACAATTCACAATTTCATTATAAGAATGTTAAGTTATTTAATTTTGTTAAATAACCTGCAACATTATTTCTGAACTAACGTTACTTAACGCTTGCCTGCAACATTGGTAACGTTAGTTGGCTAGTTCGCAAGCTAGCTAAATAGCTAGCAATTTCGACCACATAATAAATAAACAAATAGGAACGTTTAACAATCAGGAACATGTGCATTACTTTACAGTGCTATCTGCAACGTCCTTACCTACACATTGAATAAGTTTATACCGCCACGAATCAAGATCCTGTCGAATGCCGCGTCTCTCGATCATACATTGCTGCCTTCTGCAAAGACTCGCCATTTTCTGTCGCCCAATGCGTGAACGCGCACGCCACGCTCACACTGCGTGTGGGGTGGTTTTACGTCGCTTGAAAGTTTGTGCATCTGAATGGCTGCTAAAATGTCTCATAGGCTAACCCAAAAACATACATATCATCCCCAAATTAAAATGCGATATATATTCTCTGCATTAGGCTATGTGTTATTTTTGTCAGCTTGTACTGCAATTTGTTTGCCTTTAGTGATGATGAAAAAAAAATGGAAACATCATCTTACCAGTCTATTAGCCGGGCATGTTCAGTCTTATGTCAATACACCCCATAATGCAATATGGACTCGAGGATATCTGGCTATGTTACACGGTTTTACACCATGACTGATGGATAATAAAATGTGTACAAACTGTTGTATAGCCTTGAACTAAACCAAATGGAGCGTTGAGGATTTAAGATGATAGCTCGTTTCATAATTTCCCCCAGACTCACGGCATCCTCCTCCTTACATTTGACAGGCAATTGGCTTCTGTGGGCAAGGCAGCGGCCACTTAAAACAGGCATCGGTATTGTGCAGTCTATAGCCTAGCCGAAACAGGATTGTCAAGGCTAATGCTGAAGCAAGTCTGGCCAATCGGAGTACAGTATAAATAAATCGCCAAGAAAAGCATTCAATAACACAACGTGTCCTTCAGGAAGTCGTCTGCCTTGCCAGAAGAGGTGGGGTTATGGTGAGAAGCTAATAAACTGGTCTGCTTACAGTTACAGGAATTGTCAACTGTGCAAACCGATTTGTAAATATAACAATGGAATTTGCATGTCCGTGAGACATCATCCTAATGTACAAGGTAAACATTTATCCTTTTAGTTTTAGTGTGTGCGAATTCAGACATTCTAATTGATACTTAGCGGTTTTCACATGCCTGTCGCTATATGAATGCAAGTAACATTGTGCCAACATCAGTGGATGATCATTTAGGCTATGTCTGGTTTAACAGACCGTTATTTCATAACGCATAGCTTCTCCTGATGGCTAACGTAATATCTCAGATATGTTGAGATGAACAACGGGAGGTGATATATTATTCATTAATGTGGTCATGAATGAAGCTGTAGCCTGAATTTGACAGCAGCCTAAGCCTTGGAATATCTTTTCCTCTTTTTGCTGTTTTTTCCTGTACATTCAGTTTTTGTTCCTGTTTTTGCGGCAACTTTGACTCATTGTATCTCTAGGCTTAGCTTACAAAGTACATGCACACACATTAAAATGCATCCAACTGCTCCCGCACCTCCTCTTCCCTGCACCCACAGGCAAATGCAGTTCTGTCTGATTCTGTCTACAGGTGCATCTGTGCCAGAGTGAGAGGCGCCATGACGCTCACACGGGGATCTTTCAGTTATTCTAGTGGCGAGGAGTACCATGGGGAGTGGAAAGAAGGCAAGATACATTATTTTGTCTGTCTATATATATTTTAAAAATATAAATTAATCTGCCAATAATTTCAAAAAGACTTTTGGTTGTAAACAAATTGTGGTTCCGCAAGTGTCAAATTTGCTATTGTAACTGAACTCTAAAGCTTATTATTCAGCACAGTAGGATAGGCCGGTGCAGACACGTTGAGTGACTTGAGTCACTTGAACATTAGAGTTAAACTGGACCTCTAAATCTGTTAGCATTACAGCTATAGGTATTTAGGGATAATCTGGTCTTGAATGCCAGAGGGGGATGGGGTTTTAGGGATGAAATGGCACATGAACTTAAAGCCAGGACAGTTAAAAACAGTGAAGTTCACAATAACATTAGACCTTGGGACTCAGCTTCTTCACACCCTATTACTAGTTAGTTACACTATAGATTGTTGTCAGAGAAATTAGAAATAAATCTTCACAGTTTTCTGTACATTTGCATGTCTCGCTTTGCAAATTTCACAGGCAGTGGGTCATATAAAAGAAAAAGATAACACTTTATTTTACCCTTCCTGTTTTACTGTATCTGCATGTAACAACATGTGATATTGTGTACTTAACCCTAACCCAATGGTACGGTGTAAGTACATAATGTTACATGTTGTTACACTGCACCTAATTGATGCAACAAGGACAGTTAAATAAAGTGTAGCCAAAAAAACATCTGTATGGGGGAAATGGTAGTGGTTGAATGATTCAGTATAGTTTAGTTGCACTGTAGAAGTACTGTATGTTTTCTTACATTGTGGTCTTGTGTCAATCATGTGTTCACAGCACATTTTTAATGAGAAGATTGTGTGCATACTGCATGTTTTCTGTTGGTACCCGTGCACTATCCACATCATGTGCTCTGTGCACCTTGACAGCCAGATAAACTCATTCCTGGTATCAGAACTCTTCCCACAGTAGCCTCCTCATTCACAGGGTTAGCCTATTCATTTGTAAGGACAGGTGCAATTAAAATGTCCAGAAAAGGCACAGTTAACTTGCTTGTGTTTTAACACATGAACTGTGTAATAAGCCTCACATGAATGTAATCTTTTGAATTGGTTGCACTATGACAGTGTATATATTTATTTCATATTTTACTTAAAATGAAACATAATACACGGTTCGTTCAGTCATCTGCTTCCTCTGTGAACATAAAATGGCTTAGGCAAATCATGAATAGTTCCAAAGCTACATCTTGTAATACACTCAGACTAGTGGGTTGGTTTCAGGAAGTAAAAGGCCTGCCATATATTTGTTCCATTTACATTGAAAAAATTGCTGCTCAGAACGAACCTGGAGTTCTCAGTTGTTTTGGTTCTCTTATCACCATACCTGGGCAGGCAACCCCGTCAGGACCCCTCTGCACAGTTCACCCTCTTCTTAACCAAAGCCACCCTCTTCTTAACCAAAGCCACCCTCTTCTTAACCAAAGCCGCACAGATGCCTTCTCTGTGCTGTGCCTACTGGCCTGCCTTTTGTGGGCTCCTGTTGCCTGAAGGATGGTTTACCCTGCACCGGGTCTGGCCAGAAAGTCCAACTTCATTAAGCAGGCAGACATCATGTCCCCCAGTCCTGCTGGTGTCAGTCGTCTGCCAGGTCAGCAGGTCTATTTCCCTTTCTATCAATCACTGCCTCCATCCAGTCCTACAGCGGGACTCCTGGCTCCAGAACCACCACCTGCCATGTTGTTTCTGACAGGAGGTCCATCTCTGGTCTTAGTGTGGTTGATATGATGGACTCTGAGAAAACAAACCTGTCTCTTCAGGTTGTACATCAGCTGACAGTCGTATGCTGTGGCTGTGAGACCTTTCCATGACTTGATCTGGTCTGGGACTATTTCCAGCCCTAATAAATGGGGTGGTTTCAGTTGCTTCTTTTGGATGATGGGAGCAGCTCAGCAGATGGACTCAGGTAACGTCTTCAGCACCTAATCATGGTGCCAAGGACAGTTTCCTCTTCTCGAAGCAGGCACACCTCAGACACACCCACCCCCTGCACCCACAGACTCATACAAGCACGAGGCACCTAGGTAAGGAGTTGGTTAGTAGAAAGAATTCCACCACCATATACCTTGCGAACTCTAACAACAACAAGCGCAATCAAAGATGGCAACCTGGTCCTCGGACCAGGACAGACACACACAGATGGAGAGGATTATTGCAATACCTGGTCAATCCCTCTGGGGATCAGGTAATAATTGTTAGCACTTTTTACTTTGTAAAACACAACATTCGCAATACCTAGTACTTCACCATCCACCTACAACTTAACACCTATGACCTGCGTGTATGACAATCCACACAAAGATAATGCTAGCTTCATGTAATGAAGATGAAGACATAAGCAAACGTTATCTACCTATAATGCTAACAAAGGCACAATGTATGCACGTAATGCTACCTGCTATCTTGAATGAGAAAAGGCGATGTGTGACTTAACCAAGGCCAATCAGGATCTACTTCTCTTCAGTCACATGGCATTACATGACCACAACACAGGAAAACATTAAAATACTGGCCTTAAATCCAATAAGATCAAACAAGAATAGCAAATATTATTGAATATAAGTTTACCTGTATGGGCGTAACTCAACAGCTAGTATGTGTTTAAGGTGGGTACCCTTCAGAGTGCGATGAGTGAGCATGTTTGTGGAAACATGATTTATGCGTTAGCAGGTAATACAGAAACAACTCAAAAGGGGGTTATGAGTCCCTAATAGTGGATAATAGTGGATTTCTATTATTATCATATCTGTTGACGTAATTACAGATTTCGCTATTACTTTATTAGAAATGTAGCAATAACAGTGCTGACTAACCAGTCGCTGAAATGGAGATTTCTCCATGAGAGCTTTGGAACTCCAGCATACATGTTGAAAAAAGTAACCATAGAAACCAAGAGTCATATGACATACACACTAGTTGTGCACTTGTGCATCTTTAGTTGTCAATCAAAAGGTAGACCTTGTCCTGTCTGTGGGTAGACCACACTGGAGGCAGGTCGTGGCCATGAATGTAGCCGGTCTCAAAGGATCTTTCTTGGAATCTTTTAGAATTGTACAGTCATTGCTCATGGGCCATCTGAATAGGTGTGAATGGCAGGTTTCCTTTACTGGGCATACTTGGTGTCTTCACCAACCCTGTCAGTATTTTCAGCAGAATTGTATGCTTGCATGCTGTGATGTTTTTAATGAATAAAGAGTTGTTATAAAGGGTTGTTGGAAAGGCTTAAACAATATTGAAAATATGAATGACATGATCTTTACCTACATATGTCTGACACAAAATCAGAGCATAATGAAGCTCAGCTTCGTCTAGCATTGATAGCTGAACCTATATTGCACCAAATAAATATTCATAAATATAACTATATTTACAGCTCAAGTGAAAATACCCATGTCAAATATAATTGTATGGTACGTACGTGATGAATGAAGGAATAGTTTCCGTGTAATGTCTGATTCTTTCTTGTGTGTGTGTTGTGTTGTTTTGTTTGTTTCTGCGGCACAGGGAGGCGTCATGGGCTTGGTCAGCTGAAGTTTGCTGATGGCACCTGCTACAGGGGTCAGTTTGAGAATGGCCTTTTCCACGGGTGTGGTATCCTTGTGTTTCCCGATGGCTCCAGGTGTGCTTCCTCTTCAAGTAGCATTCTCCCATGATGCTTTGCCACGGGTTGTATATGTGCCCTGTTTGCAATGTGATTATATGACAATAACAATCAACTACGATGAGCAGTAGCAGACACTCTCTTTAAAGCCTTCTGGGGTGAGAGGAACAGGAGCAGCCTTAGCAGTGGGCTCCACTCACTATGCTGCAGAACAGAGCCTTTCAGGAGATCTTTTGTTCCCATTCCAATAAGACTGTTCAATATCTCCTAAGTCTTAGTCACATATACCCACGCTCATATCATATTGGACATTTTTTCAATTCAGTTTGTATATCTATTTTTGCACTTCTGTTAACCAATGTCTTTGTAATACCACTGTAAGACTAATGAGTAGAAGTGTGAGTGTTTTGATATATCTGTCTGTCTCTCTGTTCACAACACCTTTTGTTTTTTCATTGATAGGTACGAGGGAGATTTTGTTCAAGGCAAATTTCAGGGTGTGGGAATCTTCAGTCGTTTTGACGGGATGAAATTTGAGGGAGAATTCAAAAGTGGACGCGTGGAAGGATATGGTAATAATTCACTGCGGTTAACATATTACATAATACAACTACATAAATATTATATAATACAATGTAATATCAACTTAACACTCATCCAAAGATGATTTGCTCTGTCAAAAAAGTTGCATAACCCTGCATGGCCGCTTGGTTGCAGGTTTGCTGACGTTCCCCGACGGAACTCACGGAGTGCCACGGAACGAGGGCCTGTTCGAGAACAACAAGCTGCTGAAGCGTGAGAAGTGCCAGGCGGTGGTGCAGCGGGCGCAGGGCTCGGCCACCAAGGCCCGCGGCCTCTCCGTATGACCCAAGGGCCACCAAGGCTCACGGCCTCTCTGTATGACCCAAGGAGACGCGCACCTCTCAGGCCTGGCTGGCCCTCAGGGATGGGTGACAGGGTTCAAACGGCCTCCTCTCCCCTCCTCTCCTCTCCCCTCCTCTCCTCTCCTCTCCCCTCCTCTCCTCTCCTCTCCTCTCCCCTCCTCTCCCCTCCTCTCCTCTCCTCTCATCTCCATTCCTTTCCTCTCCTCTCCTCTCCTCTCCTTTTCTTCTCTTCTCCTCTCCTGTCCTCTCCTCTCTTCACGGGTGTTCTGTCTCTCACCTGTAAATTCTAATTAGTAGACCTTACTTTAAAAGCAGGAAGGAAACTGATTAGCTTAAAAAACAGACTAAGGCGAACTTGGGATTGAAAGTCAAGCCTAAAAGTGAGACCAAGTCCACTTCAGTGTGTTTTTCCAAAGCAATCAGTTTCCTTGTGTATTTGTTTTAAGTGAGTTCCACTGATTAGAATTGACAGTGTGCCTTTGCCTCATCACTGACGCCGAACCGGAGTGGCCCCTACACCACCCACTCTCGCCTTGTGTCGGGCAACACTGTCTCATTGCTGCTGCTGCTCAGTCTTAGCTTCATCCATCTGCTGCTGTGCTCCATCTGTGGAGCGGATCACCAAAACACTTAATTTACCCATGTAGTTACGAGGAGTGGTCAAACTGATGACACGATGTGTGTCAGAAGTTCAATGGTACGGAATTGGTAAGCATTCTCCTTCACAGTGTTCATGTGCTTTGATGAGCATAGATGACAACTAGGGCTAAGGTGCTTTTCGTTATATCTAAATCCACCACCACTTAGCTTCTAGTTATGCTGCCAGTGAAATCAAGCAATCTTTGTCAAATAACATGTTGTTCCAACTGTGCGGTTTTGAAACCAGACATTCATGTTTTCAGACTGGCACACGTTGAGAACGTAGCTCCACTGAGCCACTCCTTACATGCAAATTGGCATATCTGTTATCTGACAACACGTTATCAATTTCCTGTTTCAACAACAGAAACTACATGGCTTAAGTTGCTAAATGGTCAAGAATGGGAATGTTGTAACCTTTGGACTTTTTCAGGGGTGAAAAGGGGTGACTTTGGTCTCTCCACGTGAGAGTCTGAGGGCAACTTTGTACTGCATCACTTTTTATGATATGTGTTTGCCTTCACTTTGCCTTTATGAAGGGAACTAGTGAACCATGGACAGTGTATGTTGTAACAATGGTCTGGATGAAAAACTCTATACAGATTTTCCTTTTTTTTGCCTTGCAACAAAAGCAAGCATTTTTACAGCTGCTCAATACACAACTCTAAGTGTACTTCAGTGTTTTTAAAATATTCAGTGTTTTAAACACTTTCATGTGTTAGTGAAATATTCAGTATCCCATGGCTTGCTTTTAAATTATAACGATGTCAGTGTCATTTTTTCATCCATCATCTAGGATATATGTGAATACAGTTGCAGCCATTCTAGCCCTGTTAAAAACACATTTAGTTCAGTAGGCTACCCATTTTACCCGGATAGGTGTATGTTACAGGTTAACATCTCACAGGATTTTATTTCATTTATTTATTGTTATGAATCTACAGCTTTTTCAGTGCCGTTCACATCTTGAATGGGCTACCCACAGCTTTATACTGCACTGAGTTTTTCCACCATGCAGCACAGGCTTCAAATTACATACTAACAACTGCACATCTTCTGTCTTTGAAATCCTGAGATCAGTTGAGTAGTTGGAAATGATGAAGAAGAAGGGAAGTAAACGTTGAGATAGCAAATGTAACATTGCTTTGCTGGGAACCTGGAAGCAGTAAAATCACTCTAAATGATGCCTAATTTACCCTCTTCTCCAGAAGCGCTATTATCCTAGCAGACTGTATAAATAGCCATGTCACCTGTCACTGTCAGGCTTATACAATCTGGAAATTATTCTGTGCATCAATCATCTGTCTTGCATCAGTATGTTCTGGAAAGACCACAGAGGATGTGGGATATACTCTCAAATGGCTAGTCCCCAGAGACAATGCTGACTCTGCCTTTGTTATGTCTGGAAAGAGCTACCGAGCGCAAAATAGTCAGTTCCATCAAATCTTGGACAGTTTTAGAACAGCTTATGAACACGCCTTCTGGTGTTGTAAAGACAATTAGTTGGCAGCATTGGAGTCTGCATGCTGCACCATACATTTCAGTGAGGACTAGTTCAGAATTGCCTTTCTCTAATGATAATGTGACCTGCTTTTAGCAGTCAGAGTTAAACTCCTTGTAGGTTATTTAGGATTAATTCGTATACATATGCATAAGTACATGTAAAAGGTCATACCATACATAAATAATTTATTCATTTTGTTCTCATACACCAGCATTACTTCATAAGTTATAACAAGGAACATCTGCATGTTGCAATCATCTGAAAACCTTTGACAGTATGCTTATGAAGTAGGTGACCTCTTAGAAATGACAGTCATTCCAAGTTTACAGTGTTTTTCATTGCATAAAGGGAATTTCGGGTATTTGATAGTACTGTGTGTTTGTGGATATACATGTGTAATGTTTTCTGTGTCATTCTTTTATGTTTTAACTTGGTACTTGACGTGGGAGGGATCGTTGGGATTTGCATCTCATATCAGGTTCTTCTGGGGTGGATTCATAAACTCAGAGGTATCCAAATGACCAGAGTTGTGTGGTGTGTTGGGTTAAATTTCTCTGGTTGTTGCGACAGAACTAGTGAAATACTATGCACCTGGAGGAAGGCTAACGCCTTGGGAGCCGCTGGCAATACTGAACTCTGGAGTGTTTCTGAAAGTGCTATTATTCATTCTTTGCTGCAGTATTTGTCAATGAACACTTGGATCCGCTTTCAATAATTGTACACTCAGACATACTGAATTCTCCATTGTGTGACAGTGGTTTATGAAATAAATTTTCATTGCATACAGTTTGTGTTGAGAACTTTTTTTTTTTTTTTTGAAAGTACCAGAAATAAATCTTGTTTTGGTAACTAAAGCGCTCTGAGATTGAACAGTACCAGATTTCCTACCACCAAACTACACATGCCATATGGTATGCGCTTGTTGTGTTTGCATTTCCCCATAAATCCTGGCACCCAATCATAGCATTTAGGTGGCACTAAAAACTGTTGCCAATTAGCAGTCACTTTCTTGATTGGGGTCATCTGTAGGTAGATACAGACGCAAACCTACCAAGATGCTCCACCGAGACTGGCAAAAAAAAGTACTGCTATTTCACTCTGCTGAATGACATATTTCACAACACAGCTGACAATAAAAAGCCTTTTAGTCATATTGAATTCCTCTTGTCTTTATAGCAGTGTAAGGGCACAGAACGTACGGCTTTGGAGGCTGTGATATGTATGTCTGTGTACACTTCACATGTGTATATATAATTTTCTCCCATATTCCTTCTCAGTCATAATGTATAAATAGCTTTTGTGGCATATGCCTGGACTTTCACCTTGAGAGGGAGGCTCGTCACCATGGCAACCACTTTCAGTTCTCTCCACGAGAATTTACATGCAGGTTGATTATTCACTCAGAGCGCACTCCTATGGTTCTTTTCAGCCGGAGAGCTGTCATTCAAACAGCACCGAAGTAGGGGTTTAAGAAAATATAACTGGCTCTTTCCTGCGCATAATTGTGTTTAAATGTGTCAACATGAATCAAGCCTCTCGGTGTCATGACAACCAACTCTTTGATTCTTTCGCTTTTTTTTTGTCGTCCTCATAAAAATGACAATCTGAGCCAGAATTTAATTTGATGGGTAGCTGTCTTCATGTTGTAGAACAATGTCAGACATTCTTTTTATCAAGCTGCTGTTTTCTGTTTCTCAGCATTCAATTTATTTCCTGACCTCAGGGGTTCAAGTGCCTTTAAAACCAGTTTGACTGCTAAAATATATCGCTAAATCTTGCCAACCAAAAGACGTAACATAACAAAAGGTATGAGCGCAGCAGGTACTCTTTTTGCAGATGTGTAAGCGACAGCGCCATTCTGTGGTCTGATGGTGGTACTGCAAGTGCCGCTGGCACTTTCGAAGTCTTGTTGAAAAGAAAAAAAAGCCCTGTCTAAATACACAATATTCTACATGGTCTCAGCACACAAAACAATCATGTTGTTGTTGTTGTTGTTGTTTAACAAAATTACATACCAAGGCAAAATGTGGCAAGAGTGTTATCCAGAGGTGGACAGTAACTAAGTAAATTTACTGTACTGATGTACAATTTTCAAGTATCTACTTTACTTAAGTATTAAAAAGTTTTGCAACTTGTGAGTTTCACTTCACTACATTTTTAAGACAGATGTTGTACTTCTTACTCCACTACATTTGAAATGTGGGCATGAAGTACTCATTACATTGCTGAGAGGTGGATGTGCTTAACTCCTGTGTAAAAAGTATGATCAATAGCCTACAGTTACACTACAAGTTACATTGATACATTGGTTTGAAGTGATTTTACAATAACGTGATATATCATATCAAAGTTTGAAGTGTCTTTACTTTCAGTAATTTAATTTGAACTTGACAGTGATCATGATGGCAATGGCAGATAATGACAATTCTTTATTACAGTAAAACAATAGTAATTCCATTGATAGTTTTAAACATGGACTAGAAATTCCAGTGTCCCAAAGTACAGACCTTCGATCCCAAGCACATCATTTTTTGTAATTTACACCATAATCTTAAATTTCAGCAACTATACATAGATCTATTTACAATGCAAAGGATAAAAACCAGCAATTGTAATTGCTGGGGACCTAGGGACCTGTCTGTCTGTGACCCTACAATATCACAAAAAGGAAGGACATTTTTATTTGTATTTTTCATACTTAAGTATTTTTAAAAACAAGTAATTTTGTACTTGTACTTGAGTAAATTGGCATCTTCCACTTGTAGTGGAGTAATATTTGACTAGGAGTATCTATACTTTGACTTAAGTAAAGGAATTGTGTACTTTGTCTGCCTGTGATCATATCGAACTGTTACCAGTCCCTCATGTTGTACGCAGGACAACCTGAGATGTTATAATACTTCAAACGGTGCATTACAAATATATAAACGGAAAAAAAAACATCTGGTACAACTTCAGTTCTTCAAAATAAGCTGGGTCAACTTGCCTACTGCCTGAATGTTACAGGGTGTATGTGGGGGGGACACCCTGTGTATCAGCTGCATGAAGCATTAGCAAGTCTGTAACATACCAAAAACAGGGGGATGCATAATCTCAGACCATGCGAGAAATGAGGTTCCTATTTAACATCAGTTGTCACCAAAGCCATCTTAGTGCACATGCCCAGGTGCAGGATGGAAAGTGTTCAGATTAAATCCAGAGAGATGAACCCACACACTTGAAATCCTTTTTTATTGTGCCACACAATTACAGCAAAAAAACTTATTTCAAGTGTGCAGACCCGTCTTTGTGGACCTACTGAACACCATCATCGGGACATTTCAGGATGTGTGCAGACCCATCTTTGTGGACCTACTGAACACTATCATCGGGACATTTCAGGATTCCGCTGCAGGTGTACTTTGCCTCAAGATGCGTTGAATTTCATCAGCCTTCTGCTTTAATTTACACTTGCGCAGGGTCTGAATTAAAGTCCCGCTGGCTTTATCCAGGCCTTGGTATTCAATCCAGGCCAACAGAAGATTTGTGAGTTGCTCCCCCTCATCATGAGGATGGTTGTTCCTGTGACGATGTATCTGCACGTGAGTCATTCCTGTCCTGCCTGCAACCTTCGCCATGTCGCTCCAGGACAGCTTATCAACGATTTCACTCACATGAGGCATTAAGTCAATTCCTGTAAAGGGATATAACATGTGTAGTATATAGTAAAGCAAAGAAATCCCAAATACTCAAACACATCAATAAACTTAAACAAACAACTGATTAAAGCACTAATATCTACATGCATACACATACATATCTAATATAAAATGTTATAATATATATTAGAACTTTTTAATGTATTGTAACTGTTATGAGACAACTGTTTGCAACATAGTAGAGCACTTATGGAGACACCAATGGAACCCTATAGACAGAGTGATGTAAGAGTAAGAGTGATGAATGTAGATTCTCATACCTTGTAGTGGCTCTTCCTTTAAAAAGAAGAAAAAAAGAAAAATATATGAGGTAGAAGTAAGCTGTGGTCATAACACAGTCAGCAAACAACAGTTAAACATTTACATCACAAAGCCACTTAAAAAAGGTTCATTTTCTTTCCTACTACAGAATAAGCGTAACCCATTCCCTACTATACACAGAAATAAATGCTAACATTTCTGCTATCAGTCATTAACACACGTGTCCTCCTTTCACCATCACTTCCACCATCAAAAGACGACAGGATGGCCATGAAAGGCTGCATTTAAAGGTACAAACCTCTTTGGGATCTTCAGCCAGATCCTTCTTTTGCTTGCCTGTAACATGAGGAAAAACACTGAGTCCATAAACAGGAGGCTTGTGCTTTTTTGTTTTTGTTTTTTTTAGCTAAATCCAACATTAGGAACCAGCTGTTTTTCCCCTGGTCCTTGACTGGACATCAGGAGATGCAGACTACTGTAGATGTTATCCCAATGCATACAATAATAAAAATAGATAGTAAATAGTAATAAATAGTAGATAAATAATTGATTTCACCTAAATCTCCAACACAATTTGACATTATTCAAAGATAACACTGAAGTTTGTACAGCTGGGCTAGCTTCCAAACTTTACATTTCTGTAAATCTGCAAATGTAGTGTTTATGATTATCTGCTTTAATGCAATTTTTATTCTTGAGTAAATATGGAATTTAAAATACTTTAACATGACATTACCCTCAATACAGCCCACAAGAGTACTATAAAGAGTGAGATATTCAGCCCTTGGCTCTCTGTGACATGCGACTTACCAAAACAAAGCATCTTTCTCCATCGAAGAAAAACAACAGCAGCAATAACAGCAACAATAACAACAATTATTCCCAACACGACACCAGTGCTGTTGCCCTCTGAAAAATACAGGGGACACCTTGTCACTATGGTGACTTACTGCAGTGAAAGAGTAAATGGCTAAATTCTGTGGTTCTAATTAGTCTGTGTCTGTCTGTAAAAGCCAATTTACACATAAGAGAGCTATAATGATAACATTAGTGTCCAAACTGAGGAACAATATTTGAAAGCCAAAATTCTCAACACTGAGCTCAAACCAGTAATGGAATGTGACATCATGTAAATTCTAAAAGATTCAGATTGGCTGCAGTGCTTTTGTTATTCATTAAAGCGAAAGTGAATGAAAGTGATCCCAACGATAATGTCCAGTCCTGTTACTGTCATTATGGCTGTGATCTCCACCATCTGCTAAAGGTTACATCGTTCTAGTCATTATTATCGTTATCATTCCTGGTCTGAATATTCCTGTGTGTTATATGCTTGAAGTCTGTAATATACAACACCTTCAGGAGGTCCACTGCAGACAGTGTTGTTTCTTTTTGAGCAGGGTACCTTCTCTCCAAACTCACATCTGCAATAAGCAAAATTAGACCAGTAAATAAATATTACATAAAACATACTGAGCAAATCATAGCAGCACTACTATTTTTCTTTTCATTTTATATACTCAGTGCCCTTAAATCGATCACAATAGATTATCAGGTTTAACTGATGAGTGTATCTTATAAGACAGTTTCAGATGAAGGAGTAATAGTCACCTGGCACATTCATGACATGCTTTACAGTTGTCCTCTTCACAGAAGTGTCCATCACGGCACCCACAGACAGTATCAGCAGTGCTGATGCAGGCGCTTACCACCTCCAGATTTGCTTAGAAAGACAACAGCCAAAACTACATCACTACAGCTCGGGCACAAAGCAGCCCATACATGCTACATTACCCAGCAACGGCCAATCCCAATAAGAAAAGACTTAATGTTGGTCTGCATTGTGTTATTACGCAGGAGTAGGGGAGGGGTGTTTAGGTAGGGACTCGTGTGTGTCCAAAGTGCATTCAACCATTAGTTTCATGTGTCACAAACATGTACTAAAATAATAGCTGTTATTTCCGGTGCTAACCTAACACTACTGTTATTACAGATGAATGCCTACCTTTTGCATTGCATACGGAACAAACGTCACAATCGTCCTGGGAATTTGCATCTGCCGTGTATTTAGTCCCTCTTGCGCACTGCTTGCATGTAGAATGTCTGACACTTGCGGTGCAGTGGCTTTCAACATAAAAACCTAACAGCACACATACACACAAACACACACACACTCACAATTAAGGATTTTGATTTGTCAAGACTTTGGTTTTAAAAGACAGTATTAACCTGCCTCTTTAATAGGCATACAGTGAAACTACCTCTGGGGCACTTGCAGCAGGTATTCCCTTCGTGGCTGTATATCCCATATTCACAATCTCCTTGTCTTCTACGACGAGGATGTCCATGTGTGAATGGCACCAAAACTACCACCACCTGCGTGGAAATACACGAACCCAGAAGCTGTCAAGATGCTTTGTTGGTTGGTTGACACTTTGACACTTTTACCTTGCACCTTTGTGGCCTTGCTATCTATTATCGTTGTATAGGCAACTGTTCAACAACATTAAATGTATTGGAAGGCTCGTCTTGAAGTCGCATGTGTAATATCTAAGCGAGGGCACTTTTTACGGACTCTTCCATACATCTGTATTATTTGACATGGCGCAAAGGCTATATGAAAAGATCAACAATACTATTTTACTAACTTTGTCATTGTTTTTTAGGTACTTTCTGAAAGACGAAATCGAAACCGAAACTAGTATGCTGGACAAACCTAATTGCTAATAGTTTTTCAGTTGTTACAGTAAAACATCGGCGGTTTATGTAATTAGCAAAACAATCACACAAACAAACAAGTACCGAATGTGTTTTTATACAAATTTACAGAAACAGACAGCGGTAAACAGAGAAACATCGTACACTTCAAATCGTTACGCAAACGTTAGGCATACTCAGACATAGAACTGTCAACTACTCCTACTGTAAAGCAGTAGTTTATTAAACTCTCACCAATACGCAGATCATCCCCGTGTGTCTTTTCATGCTCTTAATATTGTGTCAAACAAGGAATCGTTAGCTTTGAGACACTCATCCACACCCCAGGACCTCACCCTCTCCGGATACTGTGCCAAACTTTTTTCTAAGCTCCGTAGTTGAGCTTCCTCATAATGCCGATGCATTTGAGAGGTGGGGCAAAGTTTTGATGGGCATGACTTACAGCACCTCTCCAATGTATCAACTCGCTGTGACGCTAGTGTTCACACTGGTTGGTCTCAGTTTAGGACAGAGTGTGTCACTCTGTATAACAAATAACAATTAAATAAACCAGTAAATGGATGGACGTGCACGTGTACGCGGCGTAGTAGTACATGCCATGGCTGTAGTAGCCATGCCATAGCTAATATTACGTTTTAATATTTAAAATTGAACACACGTGTAAAGATTACTATATTCTAGTCTAGCAGTGTGGATATAACACGATTAAACTGTGAAACGTATACTGCGAAAATAATCAGATAATTAACAGAACATTATGTCTTAAGCAACAACTAGGACCAATAGCAGCAGGCTTATGCATACCCATGTATGCATAGTGTCCTGTGCCTACATGCAGTGGTTTTACTCCTTCACCAGCAGAGGTCGCTGTCTATGTTAACTTACCGTAGGGTACTACGTTTGAAGACCTCTGTAAATTTGACCAGGCCTAATTCATAAAATAGAAGTAGTCTGGCAGGCAGATGCACATTTGCTTTGATGCTGCATTAGGAGGAGAAATTCACACTGAATTGTTACCCTCGTTCGTACATTGTAGCATTTTTGCAAACCAATGTTTTGTTGCTTTCTGTTATGATTTTTGATGTGTTTTGTGTGTGTGGGTGGGTGGGTGTAAAAGCTGACAATATATGTCACAATTGACAATTGTCTGAAGCCTACTACATGCATTGTAGTGGTAAAACTAAAAATATTCCTTGGGCTACTTAAGGCATGTATTATCTGCACTGAATTGTATTAAGCAGCAGAGGCCCTGTTTAACACATTATCTGTGGACCTATAGCTGTTCTGTGGGACTGCACAATCGTCTTGCGGTGTGTTTCCTGTATTAAAGGAACAGCAGGCCTCAGTTTGTTTGGGCTTGCCCAGTGGACTGAACGAGAGCTGTAACTCTAGCCTCATTAATGCTCCCTCTCTTTTCTTTTCTTTTTTCAAGTACAAAATTCTTGGCTGGAGAGGCCAAACTTCCTCGAAGAACGGTCCGCAGGGATGGAGATTACATTTCCAAGCCTTTGTACTCTGTGGGATTCCTGGAAGAGTGGGCTTCGTGCTGTGTGTCTGCCGTCCCGGTTCATCTGGAGAGGACGTTGTCAAAGGCCACAGGGAGGGATGTGTCCTGAGTCACACGTGACGTAGGTGTGCGCAGCATCGTCACCAACAAAGAGGGGTGGATTAAATATCAGAGAATCTCTTCGTGGAATTGTTTTGATTTTGAGTCATAATATGTGCGTGGTCACAGCCGTGCATGCATGCACGCTCCATGTTCTCAATGACACTTCATCCCGTCAGTTCGTGTTAGTTCAAAGTGGGATTTTCCATAAATCTCCTGCACTGTGTACCCAGTCTTTCCCAGCAGAAAAAGAATGAAAAAATTAATGGAAAATTCCATGACCAGAAGTGTCAACTGCAGCTTCAGAAAGGGAGGACCCTGCCACATATTTCATACATATATACATACATATCCATACTCTGAACCAGGTGATCCTAACGAGCACACACAAATCCTCAGATAGGTAGGTAGATCGGCTGGTTATTGGTGTCATTACATGTGTTAGGTGCAGGCAGAAAGAATTCATCATAGGGGTTGCACTTTCTAAAGCTGGTCCTGAGGCCTCTGACCAGTACGATTACCTCCTTACTAATGCTGACAAAATTGCCTTTACTGCATAGGCCTACCCTCTGGTTCTGTTTTTAAGACAAGCTGGTCAATGAATCAAGGCAACAGCGAGCCTCCAGGGAGTAGCAGGCCAAATGAAGCCCTGGCCGGGCTAAATGGGGGCATAGTTCGGCGATAGTTTTGATAAACTGTGCCAGGCCAAACTATACCTGGGGTGTAAAATCGCCTAGACCAAACTATACCCCTCCTACGTAAAGAGGTTTTGATTAGTTGCCGTTAAGGCCTTTATCACATTATGAACAATCAAGTTCATTGAACATTATGTTACAATTGCATTATGTGCTTTTGTTTTAATGTTTAAACACTAAGAAGTGTGGTAATGACAATAGGATATTGAAATAATGTCTGACAACCGATTCTAAAAGAAGTAAAAAAAGGTTTTGAAAATGTGACCACTAACATATAAACGCATGTCCATGAGCTAAATCACTTTATTTAGCATTTTTATATGTATTCCTCCTAGCACTTGTGCTGTCTGCCTGGACTTCTCTCTTTATCATTAGAGATACTGTTTGCATTTTTATTTATCTATATATATATACTGTACACCTGATCTACTGATTAGTAACCCCAAGATGTTTTCTTTCTGAGTTCTGTCCATGTTATTCCTTACCCTGCCACCCGACAACCATGCCTTAAAACGAGGACAAAGGAGAAAAGTACAATAACATTTTCCAAATATTTCAACCAAGTCAACTTTCATGTGTCTTTAAAATGTCCTATTTGTCAGTTAGGAGTTAGGAGGATTCTAAGGGCCTGGCATTGATAGGGAGCCCATCAAGGACGTTATATATATTATTATTAATTTATAAATATTATTCATAAGGGTGCTTAAAGTTGTTTTCTTTTCACAAAGCCCAAAATTTCTAGCGGTGCTGCCTGTAAGTGCCACGCTGTGTAAAAGGGCTGCCCTCTGATCAGGCCTAAACCTTAATGCATTTCCTTCAATAACAGACATCACATTTTCCCTTCATACGGGCTACAGCACATTCTGTGGTAGAGCTCTTGTCATTTCCTTAGCAACGCCAAAAAGAAAACCCTCTGAATGTGATATGAATAGGCACATGATGTATGTCCACAATCCATAATACACATACCATCTGTCCAACAAGACACACTAACCAGCCCAGCCATATAATATTAACTACACATGAAATGATGTGGGTTTTACATGTATATAATCATATATTATTCACAAGATGTGGATTTATCCAGGCGCTGGTCAATAATTTGTGTGTGTGTGTGTGTATGTATGTATCACACAAGAGCACAAGAGTTTGCTACTGTATTCATCTGCTCCGGCACCGCTGGACTGCAAGAAATGTTGTCCTGTAACAACCCTGCTAAACTGTAAAGCACTTTGAGCTGCATCTTGCATGTATGAACTGTGCTATACAAGTTTATTATTATTATTATTATTATTATTATTATTATTATTATTATTATTATTATTATTATTATTATTATTATGTGTATATATATATGTACGTATATGTATATGAGTGTTGTATGAGTGTCACCCATAGTGCACTGATTAGTTATCTCACCAAGACTAGAGTACACCACTGAGGGGTACTGCTGCTCAAAATAAATAAATAAATAAAACAGACCACAGTCTTTAATACCAAGATTACCCTTTATTCAAATGCACTGAGCATCCTCCAGCCCTGCGGTACTGCTGAATTTTGATTGTGTTTCTGTTCACGTGTGTAAATATATGCATTTTTAAAACTTCCGGTTTTCTATATGTAACCACGTATACTGGGGCTGTGTAAATATATGCATTTCTAAACGGTTTTCTATATGTAACCACGTACACTGGGCCGTGTAAATATATGCATTGCTAAACGGTTTTCTATATGTAACCACGTATATTCTATATGTAAGCACGTATACTCTATATGTAAGCACGTATACTCTATATGTAAGCACATATACTCTATATGTAAGCACGTATACTGGGGCTGTGTTACCTCTTTGTTACATCAGCTGCGTTTGCAGGCTTTGATGCACATGTGTGCCTGCGCATGCGTGTGAGAGCACACACACACACACACACAC